>SJYC01010156.1:0-59173 GCA_006408675.1 Madoqua kirkii | reverse complement strand
CCCGCCCCCCCTTAATCAGAAGAACATGATTAGAGACTCCAACACATTGAGCTTAGACTCTGAACTGACTGTACCCATTAGGAATTCTTAAAGTGCAGATCACTCTACAAATTGACTCTTTACAGATGCAAAAGTGACTTCATGGGTTGCCTCACCCCCACCCCACCTCCCAACATGTATGGTTTTTTCATTGCTGTTCCAATTTAAATTTCTCAGTTTACCACTCACAAGAGATGCTTTTTCTAATATCCATCCTGCAAACTCCATCTGGGATCCCCCAAACAAGCTGTGTTCTTCTGCCTCTCTAACAGGCAGGAATTAGAAAAAGTCTGCATAGGAGCAAGGACCAGGTCAAGCCTTCTTGATTCTGAATCAGGAGTTTAGATGCCTGCAGGCACGCAGGACCAGTGAATAGGAAAGACGAAAACACTGCCTTCCTCCAAGTGATGTTCCCCTCCGGTCCAGCTTGCTGATCTTGAGTTAATTACCTTGGGAAAGCCCAAGCTCCAGTCCTCAAAAAAATCAGAGGCAAGGAGCATCTACTATCATTGCAATTATCCTATGATATTTATGCATCTTGAGATATTATTACCCTTCCAAGTTTTCGGCCTAGTGCCTCGTGTGAACAGAGAACCAGATGGGAGTTTGGGGGGCTAAAATGGATATACCAATTATTTATAGATTCGGACTAAAAAATCATGTGAACTGCCTTCTGTAGAGTTCCATCTTCCGAGAACAGACTTGAAATAGACATAGTTGTGGAAAGTCTCAGAATCCTTCAGAATAATCCTAAACATGATATTACAAGTAGGCAGTGGTAGAGAGAAGCCTAAAGAATTTCAGAAATCCCTTAATAAAGAAGAACATAGTTTTAGAGCTATCTTTTGGAAAACTCTAGAATGAGACCCAGTGGTTCAACTTCATAACCAGTTGGTTGTAGTAGCATCGCCCTGAGCCGTTTTTACCTCCTGGAGAAACCTTTAAAATTTGACTTGAGTGCTTGCGTAGCTGTGCTGCACCAGTTCTGAGCGGAAAGCACTGTTCCTGGCACCTACACACTACAGGCACTCAATCAACATTTATTAAAGAGATGAACAAATAAAAATAGCCTTTATTTTGTTAATACTAAGCATATGACTATGAAATATTTGTGAAAGTTTCATTAAGCTGTGCATTTTTTTTTAAACTTTTGACATATATTTAACCAATCTAGCAGGGCTGGAGAAAGGCAGAGGGAGATGGAGAGCAATATTTCTTGAAGGATTCCTTTGTCCTAGATACTGTACTAACTACTTTACCTATGTTGCTTTATCTCAGTCTTAAAATGACCAACAGTCTTTCACATCTTACAGCAGAATTATAACCCAGCTGAGGTTAACCAGCTTGTCTAGGTCACCCAGCCAGCCTACTCTGAAGCCCAAGTCCTGACTGCTCCCAAACACAGCTTGTTCTGCTATGATTCAGAACTGAAAAATGCTGCCTTCTGTTATTACTCATAAATCTAAAAATCATGATGGAGGAAATTTTTGGAGAATTGCTGAGGGCATTAAGATTTTTTAGGGATGCTTTCATTTTAGTAGCCAAAAAACCATTTAAGGGAATCAGCAGAAGTGTTTGCTTTTGTTTATTTTTCAAATTTCTTTAATAAATAGTCCCCTGAAAGACAGAAAGAGGCATCCTAAGCTTAATTCTCAACTCTCTCCAGGCTCTCCTCTCTATTAGAACACTCTTTCGGTCCACAAACTAGTGAGAAAGCTTCAAATAAAGAGGAAATTCAGAAATGAACTTATCTCTGTTGATATCAATACTTGAGTTATGGTGCTCGTCTAAATAAGCTATCTGTATTGATTTAATTTTTACTGATATCCATTGAAACATACATAGCATCACTGAGCACCATGGGAGATAACTTTGATCACTTTTTCCTCTTGACTTGGGGGAAAAAGTCCTCATGCATCAGAGGACAAATGGAAGATTCTGCCCATCTACCAAAATCACTTGGAGCCAAAACACAGTTTTCTATTTTCCCTTGGAGAAGGAAATTTTCCAGTTAACGGTAATTCTCAGGGGAAAAGCACTCAGTTTCTGTCCCCTGTAAAGGGAACAGCGGTATGCCAGGCCACCATCCTCACTCTCCCCACGCATAGGTGTTAACTCGGCCACGAACAAGCATCTCGAGAAATGATACAGTTCTGGCCCTCTTCTCCATATGGCTTGAATAACGTCAGTTGGAAGAAATATACTTTCTAAAAATCACAAAAGAGCAAAAAAAACACAACATCACAAGAAAGCATTCAATGAGTGCTCAATGCTCACTTTGTGTAGGGGACATTCCCAAGTCAATCACCGAAAATGTTAAAAATCCTTTTAGTTTTAACGATGTTCAGAAAGTTGCAAATGTGGAAAAATACCCTTCCCTTTGGTTTTAAATCTTCTTTTTCCACAATTAATTTTCTAACTGTCACGGCATGAAATGTCACTGGATTATGTGCGTGTGTGTGTTCCCTGTGTAGTCTTTGTACTTCTGTTGAACACTACCTCGGATCATCCTCGACAAGAGAGTAAAGGTGATCATTAGCATGTTGAATAATGGATGGCGCCCATTGTATCTTCTTGTTTAGGACAATAAATCACCCTGAAAACTTTTATTATGTTCTATATAAAATGGAAGCACATCAGCACTTGTTATGTTTGCCTCTCCTGAGAAGGCTTGGCAGAGCGCCTTAGGCTGGAAAGAACAGCCAGGGGTTGCCAAGCAAGGGCTGGCTTGATTCTGTGCCCATTCCTCCAGGGGATGTAAACATCCTGCCCTGGAATACTTCACCAACCTGTAGCTAGAAAACTCCTGTGCACAGTGGTGCAGCCAGGAGAGCTGGAAACCATGAGTCACAGTACCAGCCAGGCTCTGCTGGGTAACACAGAGGTCAAAGGTGTCAGCCGCGTCGCTCCCCCTCCCTCCGCCCCCGCAGCCCCAAATACAAGAACAGCACTGGATTCCACGGAGATCCAGGCAGGAACCAAGTGCTGACAAAGGGCAATGAACACTACCCACCGACCACATGCCAGAGACTACAGGAAACACTTTCACATGCCTTATTTCATGTCCTGCTGGGGAGGGCTGTTCAGTGGGTAAGGCCATGGGCTCCAGAGTGAGACATCCCTGGGCCACCACTCACTGGCTGTGCAATCTTAGACAACTTGCCTCATTACATACTCAGGATTCTCACTGGCCAAGCGGGGACAGACCAGCTGGAAACTGAAATCCTTTCATACCAGATAGTCAGGCGCAGTGCCTTCCAACCCCAGAGACCAAACACTCTCACTGTACTGGCTGAACCAGTCCCTCCCAGGTACCCTTCTCATCCATCGTGGGCCAACCTGCAATCCAGAAAGTAAAGGGAAATGTGTGCAGAGCATGGCCTCTAGGGCCCGCCCAGTGATAAAGGCTGGTTGGTTTTCAACAATGGGTGTCCATGACCATCAGTCATTAGGCAGTTTTCTAGGGCTGTCCTAGGGACAGAGGCAGAGTTTACAGAGCCCCATATTTAATCCATGGGATTTTCCAGGCAAGAGTACTGGAGTGGGGTGCCATTGCCTTCTCCGAATAAATAATGATAGCTATGCCTATCATATACATTTGGAAAGCCAAACTTTAAGAATGCGGGGAAAACCATGGAACCAGGGTATGAATACAGGTGACTTGAATTTTCAGCTCCATGTCTATTATATCAATGTAAGAATCCTAAGAAGCCATTTAAATATGATCTAAAGGAGCTTCCTTCCTTCAGAGAGCCACTGTTTCAGCTAGATTTCAAGAGTTTATGCTAATTTAGAATGACATGAGCATGGACATTTTAACATGCCTGTTTAAGGAAAGGAAAGCCTAAATCCAGTTGTAATGACAATGTTTTAATTATGTTTCCAGATTTATAATTTTATACTGCCAATAAAGTGACTTCTTTAAAACTTCTTCAAATTAAGATCATGGCATCCGGACCCATCACTTCATGGCAAACAGATGGGGAAACAATAGGAACAGTGACAGACTTTCTTTTGGGGGCTCCAAAATCACTGCAGATGGTGACTGCAGCCATGAAATTAAAAGACACTTGCTCCTTGGAAGAGAAGCTATGACCAACCTAGACAGCATATTAAAAAGCAGAGACATTCCTTTGCCAACAAAGGTCCATTTAGTCAGAGCTGTGGTTTTCCTCGTAGTCATGTATGGATGTGAGAGCTGGACCATAAAGAAAGCTGAAAGCTAAAGGATTGATGCTTTTGAACTGTGGTGTTGGAGAAGACTCTTGAGAGTCCCTTGGGCTGCAAGGAGCTCCAACCAGTCAAACCTAAAGGAAATCAGTCCTGAATATTCATTGGAAGGACTGATGCTAAAACTCTAATATTTTGGCCACCTGATGTGAAGAACAGACTCACTGGAAAATACCCTCATGCTGGGAAAGACTAAAGGCAGGAGGAGAAATGACAATAGAGGATGAAATGCTTGGATGGCATCACCGACCCAATGGACATGAGTTTGAACAAGCTCTGGGAGTTAATGATGGGCAGGGAAGTCTAGTGTGCTGCGGTCCATGGGGTTGCAAAGAGTTGGACACGACTGAGCGACTGAACTGATTGATACAATACTGTCAGGATATGTTAAAAAACAATAATGACTCACCAACTGGAAATGTGATTCTCACAGACTCATTACAGCATAGATCTACATCCTGCTCTCTAAGATACAGACTTTTGATTCTACACTCTGTTTATCTACCAGCTATTATCACTTGAGTATGAAATACTCATAAGGGGGCAGGAGGTGCTTCTATGGGAACAGAACATAAGGGAGTTAAGTTTTATAATGAGAAAAGAGAAGAGATAGGAACATGACTGGGGGAGGCCAGAGTGGAGAATATTCCAGAAGTGTTGCAAGACTTTGCTGTTCAACATGTGGTTCATGGACCAAACACATCATCTGGAAGCCCGTCAAAAATCAGAATCTGAGGCCCACCCCCGGTTCATGGATCAGAATCACTATTAGGATCAGAAGCCCAGATAATAAGAGAAGCTCTACTCTAACGGTCCAGCCTCTGCTCACTTTAGGTGGAGAGGAGTTAGTGGGGGGTGCTATGGAGTAGAAAAATGAAGTTGTAAGAGATGGGAAAGTACCCAAGTGTTTGCCTAAGAGGTTATCCTGTCTCATCAGTTAGAAGGGAAAAGCCCTCTGCTGCGGGATGCTGAGCAGGCTGCGGCTGCACGGCGTGGTGGCCATCTGTGCATCGGGAGGAAAGGAACGCTGTGCAGGACTGTGGACTAGTGCAGAGCCTAAGCACGGCCAGGTGTTTAAGTGAGAGAGCCAGTCTCAAAGATCAAAGGCAAGCCGACCATAAACGAGAACATCTTGCCCACCAAACCCAGGCCCTCGGAATGGAGAGAAGGCGACATCTGAACAGACCAGATGTTACCAGCCAAGGGCTCCTCAGAGCCCAGAATAAACTCACCTCACTAGCTCTGTGGCATCAAAACCTCATTATCTGCCAGGCCCACCACTAAATACAAACACAGTTTCTAGCAGCAGATGGGGAGAAGAGCGTGGAGGCCCCGAGCTGTCCCTGTGGTAAATGGGTAGGAACTGATTAGAGGACAGACACTGAAGCCTCCAAAAGTAAGTTCTCTTTTGTGGATGACCAGGGAATGTAGTTTTTTGGAAAAAGCTGGGTGAGCACTCTGCATTAACCAGGCTGCGGTCCGGCAAAGCACCATCTCTGTGAGCCTGAGATGGGCAGGCACGTTATTTTTGTACAGAAGCTTGGGTGGTTTAGATCTGGTACCATGGCCTTTCCATGCCACCATCCACCCAGCAGCCTCAAGGGGACATGGGCATTTTACTAACTTGTGAATTCTCCACAAGTACAAGCCGGTACTCTCTTAATTGCCCCTATGGAGATTTCCCTAAATACACTGAAAACAGAGTAATTATTATTGTTATTTTACTTTCTTCTTCTGGATGGCACCTTTCATATATGCCGCTCCAAGAACTATTCTGAAATGATCCTATTAATCTTTGCAAAATTCCTGAGAAGTAGGTGGTAGTTTTTCTACATTTCTGGAGGAGAAGGGAGAAATGGAGGGAGATTGACGATTCAGGGTAACAGAGATGGGGCAGAAATGGAAACCGGGATCCTGAACTCTCTGAAGTTCAAAGTTGTTCAAGTCACCACTGCCTAGACCAGGGCCTTCAGCACAAACTTTTTATTCAAATCCTGGTGCTGGCCCTCGCTCGTGGATGTGTCTTTGTGCAAATGACTTAGCCGCCCTGGGTATCAGCGTCCCTTCTAACGCCTCAGTGACACACAGCTCAGGGCAGGCTCTAAGTGGACACCCTCCTGTGCTGGGTAGCCCAGCCTCTGGAGTCTACCCGCCAAGGTGCTCTTCAGCTGTTTTGTGCAGTGAAAGCATCAGTGGCATTTTGGGGGCATGGAATGAAGCAGAGGCTCTGAGATCTGGTTCTACAGCTGGATCTTGACTCCAATTCTTCCTAAGTCTTAGGACTAAAGCACTGAACCTCTATTTCATTATCTATAAAATGGGGATGGTGATGATGAGTCAGTGAGATGGTGCAAACAAAGGGCCTGGCAAGAGTAGGTGTTCAGTACAGCTTATCCAAAGAGAGGGGTTAAGAGAAGGAGCCTGCAGTTGAATCACCTACATTTGATTTCTGGCTCACCACCTCTAGCCAACTGACCTCATGCAGGCTGGCCACCTCACCTCACTGGATAAGGGAGGTTTCTGTGAGGCTTACTGACATTCACAGATGTAATTTACAACAGATTTCAGCACAGAACTCAATAAACATTATTAACATATTATGATATTATATAATTTCTTTGATTTTTTCTAGGGAAGCCATGATGACCGACCTCCACTCCCAAGGAAAGAGATTACCCTACAATTTAAGGGTGATGTGGAGGGGAAAACAGCTCAATATCAGATCATTTTCCCCCAATAATTGGAAGAGACTCTCAGTTAGACAGCACTCCCTCTGGCATCAAAAGGGCTGTAGGATGCCACTCACACTGGCTGAGCAATGCTGCACAAGTCTTTCCATGTTTCTCTCATTAGCAAAATAATGGTAATACACTAACGATACTGATTTGTTACAAAGGTGACTTGAACTAATGTATACAAATGCCCTTTGTCAACTCTTACATGCTACCTACATTTGAATGGTTATGAATCCAGAAACACATACTTTAAAAACACACACGGATTTGAAATTTCATTTGAACGAGAGGAAACTAAACACTTTTTAATGTGTGCTTTTATTTTTCATTCCTTTGAATATTAATAAAAAAAATGTTAAGCTCCTGTCTCAGGTAGAAGAAGAGTGAAGACACTTTAATTTCCGGTGGTGCCAGCACCCTGGATTTGGGCTTCACCCCCAGCTGCTCTCAAACCAAACCAAACAAACAGTATGTCCACCCACCCGGGAGACTCAAAGTAACTCTGGATTTCTCTTTGCCGAGCTTCCTGTGGGTACTTCAAAGCCTGGAGACTCTGCAGATGTCTTGGTGGTGATGTCTCTTTAGCAAACACATGGGAAATACTCCAATAAGACAGAGACCAGCTCCACAAGAGGAAATTTGGCAGCAGAAAGAGAGGGAAGTGGGCTTGCAAGTGGAGCTGATGAGCACAGTTGCCCAGATTCATTCCTCAGACATAAGGCGCACATTTGCAGCTGGGGTCTAATCCTTCAGTTCACCTCCAGCACTTCAAGTAAGGAAGTATTTCTAGCCTATGAATAGTCAAACCCAACCTGACTAGAAAGAATTATATTCCATACTTTACCATTGGCAAGACCCTCCCTACAAACTGCTACCTGCAGGAAAGATAAGAACAGGAGACTTGAGAACAGTACACTTGAGAATGGGGAGGGGGCAGCCGGTAGAGTTGTTTCCAAATTTGTGTTTCTTTCCCATTTTTGATTCTCCTCCCAATTTCCCTTAACATAAAGTCAGGGACATTTTTACTTTGAGCAGCTCTTAAGCCTTAACACAGAAAGTAAATCTTGACTTTCAGGAAAGTTCTTTTGTGGATTAAATTCTGCTTTTTGAATCAAACAGCAGCTCATTATTTCAAACCAAGAATTTACTACAGAACAACCTTTCCTAAACACCTGGACACGCACTGTTAAGAGTCTGTGCAGGTGGCAAAGCCACTGCTCCCAGGCCAGCCGGGCCCTGGGGTCTTGCTTCCAGTGGTGGGTTCGGTCCATTCCATGCCTGGCACACTCTCCCTGGGCATCTGTAGGAGGCCTTGCAAGGAGAGTGGCCTGGACTTAACCAGGGGTGAGGACTGCAACTATAGGCCAGAGCCAAAACCCCTCCTCCACTGGGGAACCAAATCCATGGAACCAAACAGGCCTTCACCCAGGAGATGCTCCGTGGACTGGCCTAGTGTTCAGCCCTGGTTGTTTTACACTCCAAAGATCCTTTGAATACTGGTGGCAAGCCAGCAGCTATTTTCAAGCGACAATCAGAGTCTCATCCTTACCAAGTCTAATGGGCGGGACAAGCAAGCAGGCAGTCTCCACAGACTAGCTGTGGGCACGATGGGGAAAGGTGTGTGGCTCTAAAGAGAAAACAGGGGGAGAGAAGGGAGGAGGAGAGTGCTGCCAGGGCCCCTGGGTGGTCACTCCCCTCCAGGGAGGGGCAGTGGGAGTGGGGAAAGGAAACAGGAGGGTATCCACAAAGAGCTGGAGACTTGGCTCCCTGTGGGTTAATCAAGGAGTCAAGACTTTATTCTTACTGCCACTGGAAGCCACTGTATCACCTAGTCCCAGCCCCTTGGCTTCTAAGCTTATGCTAATTGGTAACATTTACTGAGCCTGATACAGTCAAGAACACTCACAAAATCAGATCAATGCCCTTACCATCTTCACTCTGCAGCTGGAAAAAGGAAGGCTTTGCATTTAGGTAACTTGCCTTATGTCATCCAGCTACTGGGACCTGAGGCTGCAGTGGATATTTGTTACCCAGTATCAACACCCGCTTGTCTGGGGAGCCACCACCATGACCTCACTCCTGCATTAGGGATGGGTGTGTTACTTAAGCCTGTTGCTGTCCACAATAACCGACTCAGGAATAAGAATGAGAACCAGTTAGTCAATGGTACACAACCTTTGAACTTAGTGGGATGCCAGAGGGAGAAAGTAAGGGAAAAGTCTGTATTTCTGGACTTAAAACTGGAGGATGCAGCTTTAATCCTGAAGAACGAAGACAAAAGAAAAGTAAGAGCACTATGAGAGGTCTTCTGGATCAGACTCTGCCTGAAGCCATTTCTCCACAATTTTCCAGATACATTATTCACATTTTTTTAAAGACAGTCTGAGCTCATCTTCCTGTCATTTGAAATGAAATAGTCTTCATACAGTGGGGCTTATGGTGGTCCTCTTGCCTGTACTCCTAATTGTTTTTGTGCTAATATTTTAAGCCACTGAAGGTAATTTGGCATTTTGCTTAATTCGTGAAGCTTTTTCTCAGTGAAAACTTCAGACTTGGAATAAACAGAGTTCAGAAAATAAAGGCAGCGTCGAGAAGAGGAATGCGTTCCTTACTGCAAAATTAAAATTGCCCAAGGAAAAGGAAACTGGATGTGGAATATGGGGAGTTAGGTACAGATCCTGCTCTGAGGCTCAGCAGCTCTGAGACCCTGGGCAGGGGACCCTTTCCCTCTAAGCTTCAGGACCCCAGCTATGAAATAAGTGTCACTAGATAGGACCCTGATTCAGGTCAGTGACTGCTTCACAGGCTGCTCTTGAATCATCAAAGGTTGACCAGCACAGATTTAGAAAGCCTATTCATCTACAAAAGTAAATGGAGATGTATCATCCAAGCAAGTCCCCACCTATTGTATCTGGCACACAGCTAAAAAGTTTAAAAAAAAAAAGTGACATTGCACTTGCGCCCACAGAGGTGGGATTATGTAACTGCCAGCCTCTAGAGGGCCTAACTTGTACCAGATCTTGGAAATCTAATGGCAGCCCTTGGAGAGGGTCTCCAGACTCATTTGAGTCCTGCTACACTCAGGAAACCACACGTCACCACCTAGCCAACTGAGAGAGAGGACTCTTCTCTGGGCTCACTATCCACCACCGTGGAATCTCTCTACATCAAACCCTTACTAGAGTCCCCAAAGCACAGCTGGTCTTAATTGTTTCTTGAGGCCTCCATCTAGTTAACTGAGAGGAGGCCGCAAGGATCTCAGGAAAACCACACTGGTTATTTCATCAGGGTTGAGCTGACCGGCTGCACATAGGTAGTGACTTGGAAACAATCTGATGAGCTGAGTGCTTTATTTACTTATTCTGCTACAAATTAACCTCAGAATTGCTACAGCTTTAAAAAATAGATACTTCGAACTCCTTGCAATGAAGAAAGTATCTCTAAGAACTGGAGATACTCAGAAGTCGATCACTGTAATAGACTTCGAACACAAGCTTTTCTTTTTTTTCCGGTCACACCTTGCCACACATGGGATCTTCCTTTCCTGACCTGAGATGGAACCCAGCATCCCCTGCATTAGAAATGTGGAGTCTTAACCACCGGACTGCCAGAGAAGGCCCTGCGAATTGCTTTTAAAACCTGCGTTTGGTCCCAGGTGAATACACTCTGTTCCCCCAACAGCTCAATTTAGGAACTCATTAGTTCTTTTTCGTCTGCAACATGATATGTAAAATTTCGTAAAATCTGAAATACACAAAATGAAATGGACACGAAGAAATGGCAACAGAGATTCATTTGAAGAAGCATATGTTATAACTATCCCTGGAGGAAGGCATGGCACCCCACTCCATTATTCTTGCCTGGAGAATCCCATGGACAGAGGAGCCTGGGGGGTTACGGTCCATAGGGTTGCAGAGTCAGACATGACTGAGGCGTCAAGGATGACTTCCATGAGCAGAGTGCCTCCTCCGCTCCCCGGGCTCCGAGGTCCCCGCAAAGCCCTCGCACCGCTTTCCCTTTGACCGACTCATCTCCAAGACATTCTAGGGCTGCCAGGGCTCCGCCTGGGCAAACACTCGCAACAGCCACTGAGGAAACGCAAATCCCGAGAAGACCGCAGTCACTCCCATTTTCCCACTCAGAAGCCGGCACATTCTGCAGCTGCAGCCCACCGTCCAGCAGAAGCTGTGCTCAGCAACAGCGCTGGCCCGGACTAGAATTCAGCGACACGAACCCAAGAGGCATAAGCCGGTCGGCAAGACGGCACACTGACAGCAAAAGAATGAGACGGGAAACTTCGAACCTCCACTGAAGTTTCCTCAGGGGCAACCATTTCTGCCTCTTGGTGGGAAGACGATGCGAATGTGTCGATTCAGGTGAGGGACGAGTTAGTTTCTTATTGAGGGGTGGGGGAGGGGGAAGCGTTCCAAACTCTTGACAGTCCAAAAGGACTCACCTCCCCGGGTCTCTCCACATTCAAACCCGCACCTCCCAGCAGAGTCAGGAAGGCAGAACCACGCTGACGGAGCGTGAGCGTCAACGTGATCAAACACGCGGACAAGACACGTGCTACTCGTCAATGCTCGTTACTTGTACCACCTGCGGGCAGGCGGTGCCGCTCCGCCAGGCTAATCGCGTTGCTTGGGTGCCTTTTTCCAATACAGTGTCCTTTACTTCCTGTACAGCTCTTTGCCTTCTCCCCTCGCCCCAACTTTGGCCCAGTTTTCTTGCGTATCTTCAGAATTCATGAACACTGTTATTTCCTACTCCTCATTTAGGAATAAGAAGGTGATGGGGGATGCGGCCAGCTACCATTATTATTGTTCACATTTGTTAAAAATGAGCATGCATTAGCTTTATCCTAAAGGGAAATAAAAAAGAATTTTCATAAAAAAACAACAGATTTCTGGACTCTACTTCAGAGTGTGATAACACACACACACACACACACACACACACACACACACAAAAAAGGCCAAATACCTTAAAAAACAAAAAACCAAACCAAAACAAAAAAAACCAGACTAACTTGACCAAAACACTGCAAATATCATGAGACATTAACATCAAAACCTACATAAGAGCGCTAACAGTTTGTCATGAGCCTTCATGCATAATTTTTTCATTGACTCTTCCCACCCAGTGATGGGGGCATTCATCTTTCCCGTTACTCAGATGAGCAAACGGAGGCTCAGAAGTCAGGCAGCTCATTCGGAGTCCCCAAACCGGTAGGCTGGGGTGTAGGGAGGTGGGAAATGGTCTCATTCCAAACACAGTGCTCTCTCCAGCCACAAAGCGATCCCCTAGGAATGGTGCATGGGTGTCTCAAGATGGGATGTCTGATGGGCTTTTGACAAAGTGGCTCCTCCATTCAACCAAGAGCAGAGCCTCAGCGTTCAGGACTCGGGGTGAGGTGCGGTGTGAAAATGCCTAGAGACACTCAAGTTAGTGCCAGCCTGGCAAGTGACACACACACATACACACACACCCCAGCGTGAGCGATGGGCCACAGAGGGGTGAGGAGTCAAAGAAATGCAGGTATCTCCTAGATTCGGAGAGGAGGGCTCCACTCAAGCTGGAGGGGTCAGAACAGGCTTGACGGGCAAGGGGACCTGGGCTCCCCCTCAGAGCACCAGGAAGAGGTGAGCAGAGCGTGATTGGGGTGCAGGGATAGACACACGAGGGTTTGGCTGCTGCAGCTGGGAACCCAATGTCAGAGGGCAGAGGTGAGGGTGGCGCTGGAGCTGCCTCACAGGGGCAAGCAGAACCTCTGTACAGTTTGCTCACTGCTGGAATCTAAAGGACAGCTTTGAGTGATTAAGGGTCCTGGAATGCTACAGACATTTTGAAAACGACCTGTCAGGATCAGAAAGATACTTGGAGGAGGGATCTTCAAACCCAGTGTCATAAATGAGAGATGGTCCCACGTGACCCCACTTCCCTCTGCCCACATGTATTAGCCATCAGTCGACACTGGGGCTGTGGGCCAGCAGACCCTACAAACTTATAGAAGGGGAACCAACAGTGTGTAAATGTGTGTGTTTTGCCTCCATTACTACAGGGGGTAGGGGAAAAACCTTCCCAGACCTCTTTTCAAAATTGTGACCTCAAGGGAGGCACCCTTTATTTTGTGAAGGCATTTGGGGGAAAGCGTAAAGCTGGCCCTGGACAGTCAGGGGACCATATTTTGTGCAACAGCAATTCTTCTAAATTTAGAAGGCAGAGCAATCACAAGAAGGATGCGAGCAGTGTCCTTGGATGCCCCACAGAACAGGCGGATGACAAAGCTGCTAAGAGGGGTTTGCGTTGAAATCCTGTGCTCCCCGATTTAGCAGAATGCTTCTCTCGCTCTCTCCCTTGAGTGGGTTGTCAGAGCAGACCCACAGCAACTGCATTTTGAAGCCCATTCCTTCACCTTGTCTTAGGCCTGCCTTCACAGGTACATAAATCCCCCGGACTTGGGGAATTTCCTTTCTAACCAGGTAGAAGTCAATTTCCTTATCCAAACTCAGGGCTATATCTAACATTTGCCAGATATCACAGACGGATTTCTTTCTTTCTTTTTTAACCTCATCTTCACAGCAGAAACATAAAAGGGGAGATCTATAAACATTTCAGATTCGTAATATACTACTTCCTCTCGGTCTTTTTAAGCGGAAACTTTGCTCTTGAGTAAAGGTGAGCATCTACTAAGAAGTCATTTTCTCTGTCAGGGGGGCTCGCCGTTCACTGGTCGCAGCTGAAATGTGTTTTAATAAGGCCTTTCTCCTTTACAAGCTCGGCTGGCTTTCAGCTCGGCCCACAGCCGCAAGCGGGAGGAAGATGCCTCTCACATATCCTTTTGTTACTCTAATCAGAGCCAGAAGGGCTGTATTGACTTTCGGGCCTTGGGGAGTTGTAGTTCTTTTGTATCCATCTCATCCAAGAAATCAAGTTTGATTAATTTGTCATCAAGGAAAATGTGTGATCAGCTCAGAGCCAGGCCTTTGAAGAGGAAGGATGAACTTGGGTTTGCAAAAGTCCGGGTCAGCAGGCAAAACAGCAGTGGTGCCGAATCGAACAAGTTCTTCTCAGAGCTGCCTGTTCTCATTTAAAACACTTAAAACACAAACCCTTTTCCACATAAACATTCAGGGTTGGATTGCTCCCTGGCCAGGGTCTCCTTTTGTTTACTTTAATTTTGAAAATAGAGTTATCAGGGCTACAAAGCAAGACCCGGAGAACACTGAGCCGTGCCACAAAGCACAGGGGTGGAAGGATTTGACCTCCTGCCAATCTTAAAAGACCACGGAGAGTGGGAGAGCCGAGAGGGCTGAACTCGGTGTCAGCACGTGCTTCTGGAATGAATAATCGGAGGGGTCTCCAGCTGGGTCATGGGACAGATGCTCATTTATGATGCTCTGGTCTTGTTAACCTGCACTTAGTGGAGTTCCCAAACTGCTGAAAATGCATAAGGTAGCGGCCCCGAGATATTATTTAATCCAAGACTTAGTGTCATATTTCTTGTTCAGATGCTATATATGCTTTATAAGGAATTACAGGCTTTTAAAAATGACAGAGTAAGCAATCTTTAGACATTCCACAGTGTAAGAATCCCCATATTTAACATGTTGGTGCACAGGCCGTTTTATGACGGTTACCCCTCAGGTAGAGACATAAAGACACAGTGAATTACTGAGCAGAAGTCGAGGGCTCGCTTGGCTTTGAAAGATGTTTGAAAAGCAACAACAAATTATAAACAGCCTCTGTGGTTATGAATTCATTGTCAAAACTATTATTAGAGAATTTTAAAACAATGCTGAGATTAGAGAAAACACTCAGCTTTAGAAATCTAAGGATATTTTAATTAAAAAAAAAAACAACCTCTGTTTAGGGTAACATTCAAACAGTCCTTCATTCAAACATGCATCGAGTTTGCAGTATGTGTAGGCATTTGGAAGTCAAAGATATTTAAGAAGCATTTCCCGTCTTTCTTACCATCTACTGTTCAGAAGTTTCAATGATGTTTACCCATCCCCTGAACTGTAAGCTCCACAAAGAATAGATGATGTCTTGTTTATTTTCTTATCCCTAGTGCTTGGCATATCTTAGTTGTTCAATACATACTAGCTGAATGAATGAGTCAATATCCCATATCATCCTTATCTCAGCTATATTAATGCCTATCAATGTGTCTTTAAGGTATCCAGGATTAAAAGAATATACCTGTTTTTAGGGACTTTTTGGGGAACCTACTACAGGCTTCATCCCATGTCACGTCTGCAGGCCTGCAACCCACACTGGACAACACCAGACTAACACAACACAATCTTCCTCAGCTTCAACCCAAGTTTCCTCAGCCTGGAAACATTTTAATCAACCAAACTTCCTTTTTATGTTCCTGAGTAAGGAAGACAATCACATCCTTAGAAAATCATTAATTGGAAGGTTCATTCAGGTTTTAAACGGGGTTCATGGCAAATGGACTCAGAACCCAGGTACACAGAGTTCAAGTGAAGAAGGTAGATCTATTTTTCCCAATACAGTGTCACGAGGTAGAAAGATCAGTAAACAAGCAGTTGGGAGACTCGTGCGTTTGGCCAGTGTTGCCACCAGCAACTTGCAGGACCTCAAACAGCTGAAGCCGGGCCAATCCCTCAAGAGGAAACTGTGAAAGTTTCACTGGATCAGCTCCATTCTCTTTGCTGGATGAACTTCATGGACACAGCCAACCGAAGGAAGTATTTACTACTGCTTTGCAGAGCAAAGCGCTGAGCTGGTGCCTAACTATGCTGTTGCTTTGAAGAAGCTCCACCTTCTTCCCTCCTAGAGATGAGGAATCTGGGGCTTAAGAGAAGACAAGTGACTTGCTCAAGACTCACGTTTACGGGATCTCAATCCAGTAACAAATTCCAAACGAAGCTCCGTGCTTGCTGCCCAGTCTGCTTCCCTTCTAGAGGCTCACACCCAAGCCTGAGTCAGGCATCCCAGAGGGGTTCAACCCAGAGAGAATCCTAGAGTCTCCCTGCACAACCACCGAACCTTTTTACCAGGATGCTTAACCTTCTGGTCTAGGAATCAAGTTCCATCATCTCTGCTCTTCTCCTTTGCAGTCTCTGGTAGAAGCATTTGCAAACACAAATAGTTAAAGGTCACGTCAGAAGCAGAAGAGGGATTCTGCATGATCCATCTGTGCTGGGATACTTCAGAATTGGCCGTGAATATGTGGAAGGGCCTACACTGCACCAGTAATTCTTTTTCACCTGCCATCCACACCAGTCAAATGTGTTATTCTTGTACATTCTTTGGAGAAGAGTGTGAGGCATGTGCATCCACAGATTGGGCACTCAAGTGAGGCAGGAAAGCAAGCCTCGAATATAAACTTTTTAAATTCCCAGTTAAAATCTTGAGAAAATAAGCAAGTGTGTGGTGCATCCTAGTTATAAACTGGTTGCAAGTCAAATCTGCTCATGCGGAAATGACGAAGAGAAGCAGATTAGAAAACGTGTCCTGTTTTCCACAGAAGGTAGGGAATGAAGGCAAGATCACTGATTTTAACAGCCAGAAGATTTGGGGATCTGCCTGCAACTTTGCCACCGACTGTTTCTGTGGCCTTACACAAATTCTTTATACTCTCTGGGTCAGGAAAACAGTGAACTAATAAGGCCAGTGACTTTTCCATCTTTTTCTTAAGGCTGTAGATCCTTTCCTTTAGAGACAAACTCATACAAAATCTCAGACATCAGACACATTATCTCGCCCCTCTGAACCTCAGTTTCCACATACAGAAAGTTGTGACAACAATGAGAACATCTACTGCCAGAGTTTCAGACTGAAGGACATTCCTTACCCCATGTGATTAGAGGGCATAGAACGCCACACACATTAGCTATTGTTTTCAGTGATATTATATCTCTGACCACAGCAGTATACCTCAGCAGAAGCCTGACAAGCTGCCCAATGGCTGATTTGCAGGTAGCAACTGTTTACAGAGTGTCACTCTACACTTACCTTTTAAAGGGCTTATAAATAATTTTTCTGAACTCAGTCTTTGCAAGTATAACAGAGCTTCTGTATACAAAAATATAAAGTAAGGTTTATCACTTGGGTGATAAAACCAGAAAGAAAACAAAGGAAGTGTTACTGTAAGTCGGGATAATGGTTATTTTCATGGGGAAGGTGGGGGCCGTGACCAGGAGGAGACTCGTGACTGGGGCTCCTGAGGTAGTCAGCCCCGTTCTGTCCCTCAAGGTGGGTGCAGTTAGAAGGATATTCCCTTGGTAACAATTCACTAAGCTATACATTTGTGTTGGGTGGTTTTCTATATTCTTGTTTTACTTTACAATAAATAGGTCTTTAAAGTGATGTTTCATAAAACACAATCAGTAAGTACCTAAATACGCTAACTGGTTTCCAAAATGGTAACGTTTTGCCACACAATGCACGTCAGTAGGGATATGTTATTGTTTTACTAGACTTTTAAAAATAAATTTTACAATAGGAGCTTTGTTTGCAGTATCTAAAAGTATTTCTGTAGGACCAGCCACCTGGGGAACATTCTTTGAAAGAGAAGGGACTTCTGTTAAAATTTTATTTATGGCTCTGTGATTTTTTTTTTAAAGATACACTTTGAAAATCAGCGTCTTGTCCTTCAGAACTTGACTGTCTTCACAAAACACCAACCATCTTTGCCTTAAAAGGGGGCATACTGCTTTAGGGCTGAACCTTCACTTCCATTATTCTCTAGTAAGTCACAAAACCCCAAACTTTCCTAGGGCCTGAAACCTTTCTCTAGGTCTGTGTTTTTTAGAATTCTATGTGTGCAAAAAAAAAAAAAAAAAAAGATTTAAGTTTCCTGAATGAGAGGAAATCAGGGAGTAAAAGCCTGTCCACATCTTTGAGGCTGGGAGGAGCACACACATTTAACCATACCATCTGTACAAATGGTACCAGAGTTCAGTATGCTCACGACTGGAAGGGTTTATGATTTATGCTTGCTAGTTAAATATGCTTATGATTTAAACTTATTTTCTCTGGCAAGAAATACTCTAGTCAGCACCACCGCCAAGCCAGATGATGGGAAATAGATACATATTTCAATGATACACATTTTAACTTGCTGAGCCTTGTACATGCTACTGTTTTCTTTTTATAATAAAAGACCTACCTTCCTGTAGGATTCCAGAGATTTTTAAAAACTACATTCATTAGTGAAGGCAGTTAAAAATTCCTTAACAGCAGTTACTACACTAAAAGAGTCGCTGGTGTTGGTCTTGAAAACACTGTATTTTAGGTGGGAAGGCAGAGCCTATGCTTATAAAACTACCAAGAACACATTCCACAAGTGCATCAGTAACTGCTAGGTAATAAAATGCACCCTGAATACATGACTGCAGCTATCAGACTCAAATGGAAGAGGAGATATTAGGAAATCTCAAGACTTCAGAGTGTAATGCCCTGCCCTCAAAACTTGCATGAAATTCACTGGGTTAAAATTAATTGAGCATCATATACATAATCCTGAAAATTGTTTGCTTTTACAGGGAGAGGTAGGAAAGTCTGCAGATGAATGGGAGAAAAGAAGAGTTTGCTGGTTTTCATCACAATCCCAAGCCCCCTAACTCCTCGATATTTTCTAACAGCCTAATTGAGAAAGGAATATGAAAAAGAATAGATGCATGTATATTACTTTGTTGTATACCCGAAACTAACATGACATTGTTAACCAACTGAACTCCAACATGAAATAAAAAGTTAAAAAGAAAGAGTTTGCTGTTTTCTTCTGTTTGTTTTTTACAGGGTAGCGCTAAAGCAGAAGTAAATCTACCTGGCTAAATAAGGAACAACTAATCTTATGGGCAAATTGGACAAAAAAGAAACAAGCATGATTGGCTTATTCTAAAATGAAACCATTCTTGGCAGAGGGTTAAAAAAAATGCAAATAAATGAAATGTGTTTTCTAAGACACCAAGACGAGACCTATCACCAAATATATTCAAGAAGGGAGTGGAAGAAACAGAGATACTGCTTCCCATCAGAGGACCACGGCAACGCACTAGGGTCAGATACCATGCTCACGCGCATTCAAACAAGTGGACAGGAAGCTGCAGTAAGTGCTGGAATAAACAGGGTTTGACAGTCAACACATAAATACCTGGGACCTTCTTAAGATGAAGCAATGTGGTTAAATAATATCGCGTGAAATTCTAAATCCGAGGGACTACTTTTCTATACTACAGAACCCAATTACGGCATACGAATTCAGAGCAACAGATTAACAAAAATCTTAACGTGAGGTTCTACAAATTAACAGACGCTTAAACAAACCTCATGAAGTTCTAACCTACAAGACAAGAGTGCTAACTCACAGGAGTATAGTCCCAAATTAGAAAACGGTAAGAACTTTCTCAGGAAAAGGCCAAACATGTGCACTAAACACAAAAATCACTACATGTTTTCAAGTAAGAAAGTTACAGTCTAGTCTTACCTGATGGCTGCCAAAGGCTGGAATAAAAATTACTGACTTAGAGATGCAACTTTCACATGTATCCGAAACATCAAACACAACACACAATATGAAATCAAAAATAACTAGAACAGAAAACTCTTCAGTCTGACCTTAAAAATACTGAGCAAATCACTAGATGAAGCCAGATCAAAAGGAAGGGCATTACACCAGCTTGTAGCCATATGTGAAGGGGCCCCAAAAGCACAGGGCACAGATGGTATACCATGGGGAGGAGGGGCATAGGCAGATCCAAGAAATCAGGCAAATAAACCTGCTTCAACTTATCCAGGTAACACAGTTCAAAAAGAATGAACAATTCTGAATGCAGACTGATAAGATTTTAGATTTAGGGCAAATGGTGCTAGAGGTCCCAAGCTAAAGTGTACCCAAGTCTAAGCTCTGAGGTCCTTTTATGTAACAATTTCAATGAAGCTGAAATCTCAAATGAGGAAGACATGCAAAGGAACAGTGACGTGTTAATAACTAATTACTGAGAAGACAGTTAAAATCTTTTGGTAAAACCATACAATGGCTGCCTGCCATATTATCCGACTAAAGGCTAAGAAATTCGGGGGGGGGGATTTTACTGTATATGCACCAAAACTAATAGCTTTACTTGAAAATAAAAAAACCCTATAACTTAATTAAAATGCTCAATGTCCTTTAATTTTCCCCACTTTTCACTAATATAAATTGCTAAAAATAAAAATTTCACCTGCTAAACCTTTATTAAAAGTCAATTCTTTGTATGTAAAAAAAAGGTCTACACAAAACTCAGAAATGATCATATTTACCTCATTCTTATTTCTCTCATGTAAAGTTGCCAGGTTAGTAAATCTCAAACACTTCCAAAATAAAAGTTTCAGAAAAATTCTGACTTCAACATGAGAAGCTGAAACTGTTATGAAGAAATCGTGCACTTTGTTAAATGAGTCAATCACTTTTTTCAGGAAACAACCAAAACAAAAACATTTAAGACAGATTTCTTCAACCTCATGATTTCTGAAGGACACCACAGAATATCCAAAAGGCTATTTTATTGGATATTCTAGTAAGGCACATTCAAAACACACACACATATACAATGGGACTCTCAATTGTAGTAGCAATGATGGACAAAATAATACTGACTTCTTGATGACTTTTACTTATCATTAACACGGTTTAAGGAACACTTATTTGATTTCTTATTTGATACTCTTACGTATCTAAGAATCCTTTCAGTTTAGTAACAGCTTTGCTAAGCCATGTCTAGGAATGACAATTAATTTCAGTGGAAATTCATTCACGGGCTTCTTTGATAGTCATTCGAACAGTTTTGCGTTATTTTACATGCAATTTTATAGCTCTGTAACGTTCATTTAATCTTGTTCAATGATGCTGAACCCCAGATGCCATAAGACATTATAGAAAAGTAGTTACTGCACATATGGGGTAACTACTTTTTCTGAACATTAATTTCTTTTCTCTTAACAGGCTGAAATGGTATTTAGAAAAGAGAAAAGCCTACCACTCTGTACTAAAGGTTTTATATTATGGACTTCCGGAGATGGGCTACTTATTACTACTTGTGGTGCTGGCCATAAAGTTCTTATTTACGAGCATCATCTTTTCAAGTCTAAGTAATAATGGCTTTCTCCAGGCTTCAGAAAGTTGTTGGGATTACACAACTGAATCAGGTCACCTGAGAGAGCTTGGGGGGTAGGAGGTGGGATGCTCTCCTCTTTTGTCATATCTAGGGATTGGATATAATCAGGGATTCACGAAGTGGGGGGGGTGGTCCTTAGACCACCCCAGGTCCATACTAGAACTACTGGGGCACTTGCTAAAAAGGCAGGTATCTGAATCAGAAACTCTTAGGTTTGGGGTCGAGAAAGGAAGCACCCCAGTAATTCTTCTACAAGCTAAGGGACAAGAAGCCCTGGTAGATGATCTCAAAGGTCCCTTCCACCCTAAAATTCTAAGAGCCTCTGAGTTTTCTTTGAAGAGTCAAGTTGCATCAGCAAGATCTACAAGACAGTGACTTTGAGCCTCAATGGGTTAACCCAAATAAGAAGTACTGTTAGATTCTGATGCACACATAAAAGCAGAAGACAAAAAGATCATCATCAGATGTGTGAAACGTGTGTTATCTATTTGGGCTTTTCTCCTCATGGGAAACGTAGAGGAATAGCCCACTCTAATTGCTACACAGGAGCTGAGTTCCAAGGGATGTTCACTGCACTTCCATACCTAACCTTTTCCTCCTCACCTTCGGACTCCTCTCTGAGGCTGAGGCAGTTCTCCAGGCATTTACAATCCTGAGTCACCGAACTCTCTTGTGATCGGTCTGAATATCCTCCATTAGGAAATAAACCATCTACAGGCAGTCCTCTACTTTCATTTGTAGTGAGTGGAATGTGATAGAAACATCAATACAGGAAAGGTGAACACCAGACTTCACTTTTAAAGGGGAGGTTCAAATTTAGAAAGCGAACACAAACAAAAGAATCCAACTCTATCACTTCTCCCCTTGGACACAATATTTGCCCATTACGATGAAATATTTCTGGTATTTCTTATATGTTGGTTTATTTCATTCCTTTTCTTCCTAACTGCTCAAAGGCTCAATGACAGCCTAAAATTTGAGATTTTTTAAACCACATTCGGGGTGTTCTATCGGTGATACAGTTTTATTAGGTGTCGGGGAACTAAACCTCTACTGGTAGCATCTCATCAAAGGTTTATAAAACCACAACAGCAATAGGCAGTAGAATCTTAACGTAATTACACAAACAGAGCTGGATACATTATGCTGCTGAGCCAGGACCGTCGGCTGGAAGGCAGCGCCACCGTGTGATCGATCTAAACGTTGTCAGTTTCATGTAAGTACAAAAGTTGGGATCCTCTTGGAGTCGGGCATCTTATAGCAAAGCCCCACCTCCTGGAATAATAAAGTTATTTTAGAACGCCACACCGTGCCGTGATACTGCTTCAGGAGAGAGTGAGAGCTGCAAGGGCATCTGATTATGTACGTGCCTATCAGTGGCCAGATTGGATCAGATATTTACTGCACGATTGGACTGACTTGCTTTGGGGTTAGAGGGTGCTCCCTATTTAAGGAAACTTGGACTGGGATTTAGCCCTCAGACTTCAGTGCTCAGCTGCATCACACTGGCTAGTCCCCTGTCCTTTCATAAAAGGCAATCTCTGATGGTAGATTATACATTATGTCAAGTGGACCCGACAATAAAAGTTTCCTTCAACTATAAAGTCTTGTGACCGTACGTAGGATGTAGATATCAGCTAAATTCAAGAGAGTGGAGAAGATCAGAGTCAAGTCAAACTCAAAAGTTTACCGGAACTGTGTTTTCCTTTCCATATTTTTCTCCGTCAACTACATCCTGAATTTAATAGGTACGTGATATTAAATGGACATGTTCTCTGTAAACTATACCCTCACTATAGAAATGTGGAAAAGGTGAGGAGGGAGGAGGAAATATTAAAATGGAGTTAAGTCAGCATTCAGAAAGCACTTTCAAAAGAAAACCAAAATACAGACAAGTTACTTTGAACAGGTATGATCCGTCCTCAGTTGAACAGGAGGGACTGTGGATGACTCTACAGAGTCCAGGCTATACCTGCAGAAACTTGGCAGAAAGACAACGGGTTTCTGCTGGGTCTGCCCATTTTCCCTGGCTGCGGCCAAGGAAGGGACACTACCCTACCACAAAAGTCACATGCCCCACAAGACAGTCCCTTGTCCCTCAAAAGAGTATTAGCTTCTTTAATCCAAAAAGGTAATGAGAGGTTTTTAAACTGATTAAATCAGCTTAGTTCATACACTGTCCCTTATGAACTAAATATTCAATTAAAACAATTTCCAAAGCAAAATCTGACAAAATCCTCTCTCAGAGTAATTTAGATGATAGGTTCTTAACTGAGGCAAATTAAATCCTTCTCACGGTTGGTATTTCCCAGAGTCAGAAAGAGTTGCACAAGTTCTCTGGGACAGAAAAATCTACTTGGTATGTTAAGCCATGTTTCGCGATCATAAACAATAGAAACTAGAAAACATTAATGGGAGCCTAACATTCCTGTTCCTTTTACTTTATTTTTTTTTCTTTAAAAGCTACATACATGCAAAACTTGAACACGTCATCACAATGCCTTAAATAAAGTTCAAAAATAAAAATACTTCATAATCCATTTACTTAAGGAAATATATATGACAATTATAAAGAAGATAAGTCAATTATATCCTTTCTTCTAATCTATCAGAAAAAATACTTATATTATAAAAGAGAATTTAAACTCATGCCCAGAAAATTTTTTTCAATTCTTGATCAATAATTTAAAAACAAGCTGGATGTCGGTACAATGTTTAAAAAGAACAAGTTCCAGGCTTTTGAAAATGGGTCTGATATCCTTATACCTCATTTTGAAATCACTGGAGAAACTCAAGTTTAGAAACAAAGCATTAAAGAAAAGCCATGATCATTTTTTATTATGGTTGATGTGGTTAGTAATGCAAGTGAAGGGTTCAACGATTGTAAAGAGATGTTGTTTGAAGTCCTTTTAAAGTGTTTAAATGGAGAATTTTATTTACAAACTCAGGTTGGGGATTGAAAGAAGTCCCGCCTCTCTCTGCTGGTCAATAATGGCAGAGGAAGTAAAAATCCTGGGTGAACAGAAATTCGGAGTTCACTGCCCTTCTGTGAGATGTATAAGCATGCCCTAGCTCCCCTGGCTCCAGAAAAAAAGCTGGCAGGAGGCAGCCTTGCTAAATGGCCCTGCCTTTTTCAGGTAGATGTAGTAGGAGGCCTGGCAGAGTGCAGGGAGGAAAATGGGAACATTCTGAGTGTTCCAGAGGGTGGTGATTTCCTTCTATTAAAACTGGTATTTATTTGGTAACATAATACGATGTATCTCAACAATTCCAAAAATTAATGTGAACAAAATGCATGCAGAGTTCAACTTTGTGAATGTTCACATTCATCTTGGAAATGAGATTTAACTTCTGCTCCTAAATGAAAAAGGCAGGGGAAAGTTGCCCAGGCTCGAGGATGATTGATTATTGGAAACGACACACAACGTGAGCAGGGAAATGGGATCATTTAACAAAATGTGTCTGAACTGATTTGGAGAGCCCTAAATGGGTACACACACCCAAAATTCAGAAGAAGGTTAGTTCAAACAATTAAAATATCCCCTTCTCTTTAAATCAGAAATTGCAAGGTTTCCTACTGAGACGAATCCGCTGCTACCACTCTAGGCCTTCTTTTGAAAAGGCCAAATTGAAATTCTGGTTGGAAAATACTTCCACAGAAGGTCCAAAGATTTACAGTTTGATATATATCCTGATACTCAACTGTGATTATAGTTTTCATGTTTGGCAACTCAACTATTATTTTCCTTTCATTTCTAACAAAAAAATTATTAAAAAGGAAAAATAAAAGATGTGGGTGCTGTCAGTGCAAAATCAGATTAAGTAAGGTTTTTCTTTTCCCTGGGATAGAAAAAAAAAACAATGCCCAGTGCAGAGTATGTAGGAATGTGTCACAACAAATAATCAAAAGACAGGTTTCACCAAGCTAGTGTTCCTCGGAGGACAGTGTGGTTTTCAAAAGCAGTATTGTCACGATTATGCATATTCTCATTAACTAGGTACAGCACAGCTACTTAAAGGGAAACCGATTTCTTGTGCCTCAATGAAAGGGGAGTATAGAAAACAATAATTAGACGGTATGAGGAATTTAAGAGAGAAAAAAAAAAACAGAAGGTCCAAAGATTTACAGTTTGATATATATCCTGATACTCAACTGTGATTATAGTTTTCATGTTTGGCAACTCAACTATTATTTTCCTTTCATTTCTAACAAAAAAATTATTAAAAAGGAAAAATAAAAGATGTGGGTGCTGTCAGTGCAAAATCAGATTAAGTAAGGTTTTTCTTTTCCCTGGGATAGAAAAAAAAAACAATGCCCAGTGCAGAGTATGTAGGAATGTGTCACAACAAATAATCAAAAGACAGGTTTCACCAAGCTAGTGTTCCTCGGAGGACAGTGTGGTTTTCAAAAGCAGTATTGTCACGATTATGCATATTCTCATTAACTAGGTACAGCACAGCTACTTAAAGGGAAACCGATTTCTTGTGCCTCAATGAAAGGGGAGTATAGAAAACAATAATTAGACGGTATGAGGAATTTAAGAGAGAAAAAAAAACTGGAGAGAAAGGAACAGAGAATTCATAAAGCCAAAAATAAAAAGAAAGAAAAGCAAGTAATGTGACAGTAAAAACCCACACAGTCTCCCCCCCTCCCCACCTGCCACTTTGAGTCCTAATTGCTCAATCTGCAGGGGCAGAAACCCACTCTAAATGAACCAGCATCGGCTCCGGCAGGTCTCCTCTTCACTCTCCCTCCTGTTAAGACCGTTTCCAAAACCAATCAGCAAAGGACAAAGAATTCTTTACAGAGTGCAATTAGTGTTTTCCACGTCCACCTTCAAAAGCATGATGCTCTTCATGGGCTAAAGGACAGAAAAAAAACAAAAAAGAAAAAAAGGAAAGAAAACTTTAAGCAAAGGATGGGGCAACCCTCCTCTAAGGCATCTCATTCAGTTTCCCCAAATGTTGGCAAGAACTCAAACACCTTTGTGTGCCAGTAACTGTTAGCTAAGGCGTGCATTTCCTGAGAAACGTAATAATGAGAATTAAAACAGGGAATAAACAAGCAATGGGCATGCTGCCTGCTTCTTCTTGCTGGGCTGGGGAGGATGAGTAATCCTGACAAGCTCATGAGGAGGATATGCCGGGCTGTGAGCAAATGCTGCAGGGAAAACGGGGCCCCCGCAGGATGCTGGGCTGGGGGTGTGGGGTGCCTCACAGAACCCAGACAGGGCCATTCACAAACCTATCTTGAAAACCAAACCAAACAAAAAGTAAAACAAAACACAGAACAACACAAGGGGGTAGCAATTCTCGTAGGTCCTCCCCTACCTCTAAACACTCTCTGTGGGGGAATGAAGTTTGATTAAACGGATGGGTCTTTTATTTTTCCCAGTCATGGTTTTTGTTTTTTCCTTTTTTTTTTTTTCCAGCCCTACGGGTCTGGCTTGCAAAATGACTAATTACAAAAAGGAACTCTAGAATAAAAGATGATGTGACCAAAAGTATTTTCCAAAGACTTACATTTTTATAAACTGGAAGTGGGAACTAGGAGGCCTATGAAATATAGAATATGTCCTCCAAGGCAAAAGGCCAAGTTTGAAATTCTATTTTCCAGACCTTGTTCAACCATTATCATGAAGCGAGGGTGGATCCTCTTCTCTCAAGAGGAAAAGTTACTATGACAGGTTGAACACAGCCAAGGGCCACTCAGGATTCCCCATGCTTTGCCCTCCCCCAACTCTTCCCTGCTAGGAAGGGAGTCCTGGGAAGGCAGACATGGGCTGGCCCATTTTACTTCTAAGTCTGTATTTTCCAGATAAACTAGATTCTTCAGACTAGTGTGGGGTCAGGGTTTGGCAGGGAATAGGATCATTTTCCCTTCAGGATTATCCTTGTTGTTCACCTAAACCTGGTCTTCACTTGGATGAAACACTGGGAGAGGCACCGTTTATAGCTCTGAGGGCTACCTCAGGTCAGCCCAATTCCTATGAGCATCCAGGAATCTAAACCAATGTAACTGAACATTTCTCTTATGCAGAACTTTAGAAATATTTCACTTTTTATGGTTTTTTAAATTCTTTTTAAAAAAGACTTTAAGGATAGACATTAAAGAAAACATGGCCTGCTCTGCAATAAAATATATCGTTATTGCTGGATCAAGGTGGGAAGCCACAGGTCTCTCAGTGACACCGGGCACCAAATGATCAAGTCAGGAGAAAGGGACTGTCTGCAGATTTTTATTACCCCTAAGTGTGAGGAACAGCTTGGGGCAGCACCGATGAGACAGTTCAGTTCCGATGGGTTATGGAGACAGAATACAACATTCAGAATCGGGGCCGCCAGGGGGGGTGTAGGGGGGGGCATTCTGAGAAACAGAAAATTCTGCAGGCTTTAGGTAAGCTTTGGCTGAAAGGGAATATAGAATAGCTCAAAGCCAGGAATCAGCAAACTTCTTTTTGGAAGAGGGCAGAGAATAGGCTCTGTGAGTCTCAGGGTCTCTGTCTCTACTATTAACTCTGCCCTTGTAACATGGAAACGGCCGCAGCTGATATGTACACAAATGGGCATCGCTAGGTGCCAATACGCTTTATATATACATATGTATATGAAATGTGGATTTCATAGAACGTTCATATGTTACAAAATGTACTTCTTCTTTTGACTCTTTTTCCAACCAGTGAAAAATGTGAAAGCCACTCTCAGCTGCAGCCCATACAAAAACAGGTGGGAAGGTGCCAGATTTGGTTTGACAGTGCAGTTTGCCAACCTCGGCTCTAAACAACTCTCACATCAGAAGACATTTGTCATTCAGCTGCTCTGAGAAGAACCTAACAGAATTTGGGGGGTGGCAGGAGAGGAGGTCTCGCTTCATTTCAGTTTCTTGGTCAAATGACCGACCTGTAGCCAAGCCACAGAGAACTTTTATCAACGGCCCAACTCTCAGCCACCTGGCTGGAGGCCTGGCCCAAATTCATTAGGTTTCTTTGAAATCTACACTTCAAGTGGCTCCTGAATACTAACACCAGGATCCTACTTTAACAAGACAGAGGAAAGGCATGGAGTTGGCGGTTTGTGATCTGGCTCACTGGATCATTGTTCTTCACCCAGCTAGGAAGAACATTTCTGCCCAAACTTCCTTTTTCCAAATCAACTCTGCAATGGATGGTGTATAACTCTACTGAGTAAAGGACTGCCTGCTTCATATAGATAAAGAGAACTGCTTGTTTTTTCCAATCCCAATTTGAATAATTTTTGAATTTTTGAATGATAATTTATACTATTAAAATATGCATTTCTACCAGGACCCACAGCCTAAGTCGCAATTTTCACAATGGTGTCTACACTTAAGAGAGTCAGTTCGGGTAGCTGCATGTTCCCCTCTGGCCTTTTTCTCCCCCTGCTCCCCAGTTATCGCAACATCGAAGTGATGACTCACCTTGGCACTGTCTTACCTGGCTATTGCCACTGCTCTAAAAACTTGCCTAACCACTGATGGCCTAAACACCTCTGTGGCCTAAACACCTCTGTCACATTGAGTCTGCTGCTACCTGACAGCAGGTTAGCTAGAAATTTAATCATAGAATTTTGAAGCAGAAGGGACCTTGGAGATCATTTAAGACCAACCTCCTCAATATTAAGAAGAGAAAGTAAAAGGATGAGAGAATGTGACTTGCTTGAGGTCACGGTGTTGAAATGGGATGAAAATCCAGAGTGCCTGACTTCACAATGCCAAATCATCTTCCTCCTCTTTGACGTGATAAGGGGAGCTGGGTCTAAGGCTCGCATTTGCTCCATTCATAAACGGCAGCGAAACACTTCCTTTCGGAGAGTTTCTGCTGGAGCTAGTCTCAGGGAGCAGACCAAAAAAAAAAAAAAGACCCTTGGTGACCTTTCAGTTAATGTCTGGATTGAAAATACAATGAATGTCCCCTGAGGAATCCAACATCCCCCAAGGAATCCTCGTGTGTTGTCGTCCGTGGGGTCACAAAGAGTCGGACATGACTGAGCAACTAAACTAAACTGAAGAAATCCAAATTGCATCTCCAAACATGTGATTTCCCTGCTGCACAATCAGTTAAGCGACTTGTATAGTGCCGTCTTCTATCTCTTCTATATAAACTTCCATTTAAAATTCAGAAGCTAAACACCTTCTGGATATCTGCAGCAACAGATCTGTCCCATAGCTTACAGCCTAAATCACTGGGCTTGCCGTTATAGGATTCCTAAGAGGGAGGCCTTAGATTCATCCCATTGTAAAACACTGACAAAACAAAGTCTGATTTTTTTCTTCTTTTTGATAAAGGGTTGGGAAAAGTAAAACAGCCATGGAGTGTATTTCATTCATTCTAAGATGCACTTCCCCCTGACCTCCCCATTGCACATTTGAAGACCCCTGGCATTAAAACCATGTCACAGTTAAATTAGGAGACTTTTATTTTTCTTTCTTAGTAATATTAAAAGAGTACTTATCATCAAAGACATCTTAGAGTCAATGAAACACCATGGTTGAAAAAAATTGGGTTACTGACTCTTGAAATAGTTTGGGAAAACAGGAAATTCATCATATGTGTGCAGGGCTGTCAATCCTTTCCTCTAACTCACTGTTAAAACTGTAACCTGCAGTTTGATCTACTAAACATTGGTTTAATAGCACTAAGCTGTTTTCATTATGAAAAAGATGACTTTTTCAAAAGAGCACACAAAAGCAATGAACATGAATCATGATGGAAACAATGGGTCCACACACCTATTCATACTGTTAACATTTCACCACTATGCGAGCATTCTCTCCTGGGTCACAGTCATCTGTAATGAGGACGTATTAGCATTTCAGTAGAACGTTCAATCATGCCTGTGCTCAGAATGAGTTTCTCCACAAATACAGATGTTACACATTATAAATCCCTGTTTATGAAGGGATGATTGAAAATCTACCTGCCAGCTCATATAATAACTTTTTTGTTATTGTTGCTTCAAATAGAAGGCAATTTCTTCTAAGAATGACAAGTCTGAGATTAGGTTTAAATTTTTGAAATAACAAAAACAATAATGTATCTCTTTTTTTATGATACATGTGTTTAGATGACAAAATCTCATTTTAATTTCTAAGGCCAAACTGTTTTTTTTAGATCCATAAATGTATTTTATTGAATTATTTAGTGGATCATAGAATTTCAAGTGCTCTCCCTTCACCTCTTTGGCAACACAGTTTCTGTCTTTAAAAGTATGAAAGAATAAGCTAGACAGTAGTAACTGTAAATGAAGCACTTACGTTTATAAAATACTGCTTTGAAAGATATGTGGGGCAGGAGTTCATAGATCTTTTCTAAAACGGTGGCTTCACCAACTAATGCGGCATTTACATTCCAGACTTGGACGACATCTTCTCGGTCCCGGACGCTGACACTAACTCCTATTACTTCATCATCTGAAGGGAAGGCAGGGGAAAAACAGAAATGAGTGATCATTTCAAGTCTTCCAGAGTTGGCTTTTTAACCCTTATCATTTTATTGGTAGGTTATGAAGATGATCAAAAGAAAGTGGCATGAGAGAACTCGTGATAAATACTAAGGGAAAATCATTGGACAAAAGCAAGTTAGTGAGCTAAAGCTATAGCGGTCTCATCACATTCATCCAGGGACTTAGATAAACAGAGTGTCCTGGCCAAACAAATTTTCCAGATAAGTAATTTGCCCTTTTTAACATGTTACCGAAGCCTTGGACTATGTGCAACTCTGTTTTGATGAGACTTTTTCTAAAACAAGTTGCATAATGTTTGGCTCTCTGAAAGTCAAGTGAACTCACATGAACTGTTCCTCGATGCTTGACTGTCCTTGTTAAGAACAGCAAGTATTTCTCCTGACTTTCTGCCAACCATTCAGAGATCTTGGGGTGGCTAGCACTCCGGGCCCCAACACTAACTGGACCCAGATTGCATGTTCTGGGTTGCTCATTCTGCTTTCTGTGGTTTGCTTGTCTGCTCCCGTCCTGTTAATCCTCCTAGCTCTCTCCTGCTTCTCCCTAGCCATACCCTTCTGGTCTGGGCACTTTAACTGTGGGCTGGAGAATCAATGACCATCTGTTAGCACTGTGTATAAAGTAAGAGCAAATATCGCCTAAGTGTGGCTCTGTTATTACAGCACTTCAGTGAATGGGCAGGGAAGTATTTATCTACTTTGATTAATGTAGGTCTTTTTTTTTTTAAGACTGAATTCCAGATTTGGGGCTGTTTTGTAGGTATTTGAGAATTTGTGGCTAAATAAGTACGGTTACGTACTGTACTAAGAAACCACTCTCTATATAGTAATTTGTAGCAAAATGACAGGAGTAAAGACTGTTGACTCCAGATTTATGTGCTGGCTGCACATTACTGAAATAGGGTCACCCCTCTGACCTGCACACTCAGCATCAACAGGTTAGATGTGAATGATGAGCACTATCAAAGTTAGGAAACTGTGTTGCAATTAATACGTTTTGCCTAATTGTCTTTGTTTATGGTAAATCTGTACATCTCAATATTTACATTGTCAGTTTTTCTGTGTGTCTTCTGAAGATTAAAAGCTTCCAGCACTTAGATACACTATAAAGGAGGGCCTGTCCAATTACTAGAGGGGTTCATCTTCAGCAAAATAATTGTTTTCTTTTCTCCGTCCTTCACTTCTTGCCTTCATTCCCTCTTTCGCTCTTCTTTTAAAATAAATTTCACTCTGGGCTAAATATGTGTGATGTGATACTAAGTAATTCCCTGTATAGAAATGTGTGAAAGCAGGCAAAATCAGTGGGAGGTGTCAGAAGTCAAGCCGGTGGCCACCTTTCGGGGAGGCAGGGTTTGGAGAGATTCTGAAGGGCCATGGACATTCTGTTCCTTGACGTGGATGCCAGTTATGGGAATTTGTTTACTTTGGGAATGTTTATCAAACTACACACAGTATAGTCTATGTCCATCTCTGTATACATGTCACAATTCAACAAAAATTCCCCCCCAAAGTAAACAGTACCTGATCATGGCCATCCGTGGAAACTTATTAGCCCATCAAGAAATGTGTCTTATATACAGGTTTCTTATTTTTCCTTTTATCTTCAAAATCTATTTGCTAGAGCTCAATGTTAAATTTTATGTGAACTTAAAATCAGCAAGCAAAGAGGAAAGCTTCCATATTGACCACTGTCAAGAATCGTCACAAAGCTCAGTCAGGAGAAGATCAGCATTTTCTGTCTTTTGATTTTGCCCATTTCTACACCATTGGCACACCAAAGGGTGCTGGAACGGATTGGTGCTGGAAAGGCTGAACTATCAGTGTTTCAGTGTGGCCTGGTTTCTGGTACCTTGGTGTAGCCTCCTGGCACAGCACTTTCAAAAGGGCATGACAAGAAGGCTGCAGCCTGTATGCAAAAGAAGATCCATCGGCCAGTATGGAATATTCACAAGGAGCATCAGGCAGCGAGGCCCTGACGATTCTAGGATACTGGCAGCGCAAGACGTCAGAGCTAGGAGGAGCCACTGTATGCAGATGAGGGAAGCGAGGCCCAGAGACAGGAGCTGCCCTGCTGCAGCGGTGGAGCTGGGTTAATGAGGAGCCAGCGGTTAACAGCTAACAGTGCTCTTGTTCCGATGTCAACCACAGAACAATACGCCTCCTTTGCTCAATCCTGGCTACTTATTATTACTTAGATTATTTTCCCTGGTTCTGGAAATGGGAATAATTCATACGGAAAACTCCCAGGGATGTATGTGTTTATAATTACAACGAAGACACAGTTTTTTCGCTACATATTGTAAAGTTGCTAACTACCCCCTATTGAAACAGAAGGGACCTGTACTTTTAAGACAGTTTCCTCTTAACCCAGGTTCTGTCTTCAGTGAATAAAAAGAAGTATAACAATTAAGGACAACGAAAGTGAAATGAAGAAACAGTCAGTGAGGTAAACCTGGAACCTGCGTAGAACTGGCTAAGCCTAGGAGGGTTCCCAAAGGCAGCACCATTTAAGAAGACAGAGGACAAATCAATCAATATCAATTAGCTTAAAAAGAAACTGTAACTGAAAGCTGAACAGGTAAAATGTTATTCTAAATGTTACCTCTGAGAAGCATTCAAAAAGAACTACCCAAGAAAACAAATTTTTAAAGTAGCAATTCAATTTTCCTCTTTGAGTGGTTTCATGACAAAAAAAACCAAAGCAAAATAAAAAGGGGGAAAGGAATTGAGAGGTACAAACTATTAGGTAAAAATTGGCTCAGGGCTATAGTGCAGCTTGGGGAAGACAGTCAGCATTTTGTAATGACTACAGAGGGAGTATGTGACCTTGGGAAACCGTGACTCTGTGACTATGTTGGGCACATGTTAACTTACACATTTTGTACATCGACTATACTTCGATTTAAAAATGTAAAATAGAAATGTATTCACAGGGCTCTCAGAACTCACTCAGTGTTTGAAAATGGTCTCTAAAGTCCTGAAGACTTTACATTTTAGCCTCAGTTGTGGGATCATAGGCACTAACGGTGATTCAGCCCCACCTCCCATTGTGGCTCATTCTGAGTGGAGGGATGAAGAGAAGGACAGACAGCAAGGGCGAGGAATTGAGAGAGACAGAAAGGACTGTGCCAGCTTAACTACAAACTTCAGCAGACGACAAATGTACCTGCCTCTTCTGGAAGGGTTGGAATGGATAAAGGAAACCTGCCAACAATTGTGTTAGGAGTCAATGTCAAATTTCATTTTCTCCTGGGACAAATACAGTGTTGTATGCCAATTATACTTCAATTTAAGAAATAATTTTTTTTCCTTTTTTCTGCCTATTTATCTTAGACAGATGGTCATGGACACTAAGAAGACGAGCTATATGTGCAGAAAATACATACATATATAAGCATACACACATATGTATATGCATGTAATATACAAATACGTAAATATACATATGTACCTACACACATGACATTGAAACGTCATGATCACATGGAAAAAAGCTAAGTAAATGCCACAGTGACAAAATAAATGACCCTGTGATATGCAAAAGCCAAACACACGGAAACAAACGTCAGCAGGGAAAAAGCACAAGCCAAGCGCACGCAAGTGGGGATGAGCAGGGCTGAGAGCATCGTTACCTGCGGCGGCACAGTCTGTGAACTGCTCCCCGATAGTCGCTAACAGCAACTCTTTCCAAACTGTAGACTTGTGTGGGAAGAGAATAAAAAACACGCCAGAACCAAAGGAGAGAAACACATACACGTTTTTAAACAATTATCTTCAGGAGTACACAGGTCACCTTTTCTTTCAGCTCTCACGCTCTATCCACGCCTGTACTGCAGGCCCACAGATGTGGCTGAACCATGGGTGTGAACACTCACGTGGTGGCACAGATCATACTGTTTTACACATCACTTTGCACAGAGAGATACAAGGGATCCCAAGTCACAAACTCTGTGTCCACGAAACTGTATGTCTAACGTGGCAAAGCTAATCTTGAGTGCCACCTGGGATGAACTGGAGAAGAATGTGGGAAAAATTCATTCAAATGACCTAGGATTTTCTAATCTCTTTCTCTCTCACTGATTCAAAACGTATCAGCTGGTTTTAAGTGAATGCTATTAGTAAAATCCTCCTCAAAAACCCTTTGCTGTTTTTCTTGAAGTTTATAAGGCATTTCCAAGGTTACCCAAGTGAAGAACACTTGAGGAAACTTCTGGTTTATTGTGGGCCGGAGACTTGAAAATTTCTGTTCACTGGAAGGCATTCTGTTTCTGCTAAGCAACTTAACTGTGTTTATTGTGTGCGTGTGCAGACGTGCCTTCCCCTCAAAGAATCAGTGCAGGTGGTAAAGAGTCTGCCTGCAACGTGGAAGACTCAGGTTTGATTTCTGGGTCAGGAAGATCCCCTGGAGAAGGGAATGGCAACTCACTCTAGTAATCTTGCCTGGAGAATTCCAGGGATAGAGAGAGGAGCCTTGACGGGCTATAGTCTGCGGGGTTGCAAAGAGTCGGACACAACTGAGCAACTAACACTTTCACTTTTCAGTTTCACTTTCTGGTCCACTCCTTCCCAGTGAGAAAAACTCTCCTACTCAAGATCTACTAACACCACCCATCAGCAGCCAGTGTCCACACACAGGTAACTGGAGGCCTCCAAGTTCTTCTGGTTTCTCCTCACAAAGCTCTTCATCCCGAATCTCTTCCTCGTCACGGGGCATGTGCTCTGAATCCCGTCAGAACTGGGTTTGAAACATGACAGCCGGCTGAGTGCCTCTGCCCCAGGCCGGCTGTCAGCCTCTCTGAGCATAGTTTCCCTTTGGTGAACAGGGAGAAATAACAGGGCCGACCTCCCAGGGTTGCTGTGACCATGAAATGAGTCAGCACATGCATTTGACGGGCTCAGGGCTGTGACCGCAACAACAGGGCTGGAGGTTTAAGATCTGCTCCATAAATAGCTGCGTGTGTGCTCCAGACCAGCTGCCCAGTATATATTAACTATAAGAAGTGTGTGTTATCATCATGTTCTAATGAGCTGAAAGCAGCCTCGCTGAATTTTTAACCAAGAACCACAGCAGTGAACAGTAATGACTTTTCCTTCTCAAAGAGGGTTTTCTTTTCTCTTTCCTAGACCCTGGTCTACCTGTCTCCCACCTAGATGCCCTCCCTTTCCGTTTCCTCTCTGTCCTGTCTGCAGTCTCTTACGCTATCAGGGGCGAAGGTGAGTATGTTGAGAGGAAGTTATGGGAAGGAAACATTCCCTGTCCCACAGTGACTGCAGACAAGGCCAGCCCACCAGACTCCCGCTGGTCAGTGAAGAGAGGGCTGAGTAGCTTGGGATGAGGACATTTCTACAGTCGTGAAGGTGTTATTATTATGATTAAACGTGCTTGAGTGAGCTGACCAGGAGGGAGAACAAACATCTTTCAGCTACTTTTCACCCATCATGATCGTTTCCACTGGAGTTCAACAGCTACTGTGAGTAAAAAAGAACGTGACAAGGAAAACCTGTTTTCATGGAAATTCAAAATGACAGCATGCAGGATTTAGTACCCTGATCAAGGATCGAACCCGAGCCCCCCTGCATTGGGAGCAAAGAGTCTTAGCCACTGGACCCCCAGGGAAGTCCCTCTCCTGACATTTTTAAAATCCTATATATCAAACAATAGGCAAATCTTGTAGCTAGGAACCTTAATGATAGTTTGCATTTTTAAGAAACAAACTGAGTCATATCTTTCCGGTCAGTTTTCAGTCATTCAGTTGTGTCCAACTCTTTGTGACCCCACAAAGAGCGGTGGACTGCAGCATGCCAGGGTTCCCTGTCCATCACCACTCCTGGAGCTGGCTCAAACTCATCGAGTCGGTGATGCCGTCCAACCATCTCATCCTCTGTCGTCCCCTTCAGTCCTCCTGCCTTCAATCTTTCCCAGCATCAGGGTCTTTTCCAATGAGTCAGTTCTTCCCATCCGGCGGCCAAAGTCCTGAAGTTTCAGCTTCAGGAATGCCTGGTCAAGCCTATAGGTCCCTAGAGATATTTCAATTCTTTGCACTTATCCATAGGAAAGAAACCATGAAAAGGTGAGACTGTCAGTCCTCACATCCATTTTCAAAGAAGCTTTTGGTTTCCCAAGGCTTCAGAGCAGATTTGAATGTTCTTTTCAGTGAATATAATGAAATAGAGCCCACTCTTAGGAAACCCAGGCTTCTGAGGCATGACCACCGCTGATCAGTGCCCCAGCAGGACGTGCCACCACCCAGGTCCGCATCAGCCCCAGAGAGAGACTCAGCACAGCCTTGCATCAAACCCTAAAGAACGCTGAGATGTAACCCCTCCCATGCGCCCAGACCCTCCAAGCCAGGATCACTCTCAGGAGTATTGGTCGTTACAGAGGGGAAGGGACGAGCCTTTGCTGGGAAGGGTCAAGCTTTTCACTATGTAAATCTACTTCCACATGTTGGCTATGGCTGGGGAGGACAGCACAACCATAATTAACTTTTTGGTAAAGTTTACAGGTATGGAGCTGTTCAGACTCTATGATACAGTCATACTATTACTCCATTTCTACAAAGACTCACAGTGTATTTTCAAGGTGACAGTGTTTAAGATAGAAAACCACCAAGATCGGAGTTTGGGATGGACATGTACATACTACTATATTTCAAGTGGATAACCAACAAGAACCTACTGTATAGCACGTGGAACTCTGCTCAGTGTTATACAACAGCCTGGAAGGGAGGGGAGTCTGGAGAAGAATGGACGCGTGTATATGTATGGCTGAGTCCCTTCACTGTTCACCGGAAACTATCACACACTGTTAATCAGCTATGCTGCTGCTGCTGCTAAATTGCTTCAAGTCGTGCCTGACTCTTTGCAACCCCATGGACTGTAGCCCGCCAGGCTCCTTTGTCCATGGGATGCTCCAGGCAAGAATACTGGAGTGGGTTGCCATGCCCTCCTCCAGGGGATCTTTCCGACCCAGGGGTCAAACCCGAGTCTCTTATGTCTCCTGCACTGGCAGGCGGCTTCTTCTTAGCACCACCTGGGAAGCCTGTTAATCAGCTAAACCCCAGTGGAAAATAAAGTTAAAAGAAAAAAGAAAACCACTAAGTTCAGAATTGAATTTCTCACTCCCTGTCCTGTTCTGAGTCTACTACGTGGACTGTCTGAAACACACAATAGGTTCATCACATGCAATCAACAACCACGCATTCAGCTCATGGAAAAGGATCAGAACAAACCTACCGTGCTGTCCTTGGGGACTTTCATCTTCCACACGCCACCCTTAGCATTACTCTCCTCTTCCCTGGATCAAAAACCAACATTCAAAGTTATACTCCTGGATGACGTGGTCCTGCACACATCTAGTTTAACAATGGATGACATTAAAAACAAAAGACAAGGCAGCATCCTGCAATGAATGTCCCTACCCCTGTCTGTTTCACTGGAAACAGAAGCGGATGAAAGAAAAGGAAGGCAACGGAGATGGAGAGGGGAGTGGGATTCAGTGGCCAGAAGGGCCGGGAAGAGGATCATCCTCAAGGAAGGGTGCAGAGAGGCTCCCCAGAGTATCTGGGAGGGACTGCCAGTGCCCAGCAGGGGTGGGGTTTTCATATCTCCATGTCACGTTCTGGACATTGCCTCCTCTGCCTGGCCTCTCAGCCCTGTGTCCCAAGTCTAATGGGAGACTCAGCTCCTGTATAAGGTATCTGCTGCTTCCCACTGCAGTAACTGCTCCCCTTTCTGGCAAGAGCACCCCAATCTCCCTTTAAATAGCTTCCTGTCCTCTACTCTTATGTCCGACACTTTCTGATATGGCTGATTTCACACCCTAGCTTTAAAGATGGGCTCATGACCCAGGTCTGCCCATGAGAATGTTGTCTCCTCCTAGTCTTTGGGGCTGGCCAGGGATGGAAAGATGACCCACATGGGGCCAGAAAGAGCCTGCCTGGCATTTTGTTGGGGCTGGTGAATGCTGACACTGACGAACTTGCAGGGTGAAAGACTGGAGCCCCGGAAAGCCATTCTGTCACCTAAACGGGAGAACCTGCCTGAAAATGAAACCAAGGCGGAGGAAGGCAAAGCGAATCTGCTTCAGAGGGTCAGAGTCCCAGTAACAACTGAGCACCCAGATCTGCCTGCAATAAGCCCCATCAGTAGACTATCTAGTTACAGAGGCCAAAAGATTCCATTTTTGGCTCACTTTTGGTTTCTATCATTTACTATCAAAGACTTAAGATATATTTCCCTTCTATTAATGAGTAAATGACTTAGAAGACTCAAGGAACATGATACAAAGATTCACTATTAACTGGGATTCCAGCTGAGGCAAAGTGGCTTACTCTTCCCCACCCTCAACACCACCCCAGCCATTAAAGAAGAAAGAGCTTCCCCTTGACTGTGGGCCATGATCAGTATCACACACTTTCTAGGTGGTCCATGTGAGGTACGTCTGAGGGGATGTGACCTTTGTTCATGCATGGTTCCTGGGCACCACATCTGTTCCCTCACCTTCCCTAAGCTTATAAGCTTTTTCATTGCACTGTCCAGGTCATTGCTGAACAAGTGAAAGAAGAAACCCAAATGATGCTACGCCCCCAAACAAAGACCTGCAAGGGCCCTTCAGTGAGCTACTGAGGACCTACTTATGGAGAGGCCGCGGCAGGGTCCTCCATGGGCAGGTGCTGTGATACCTGCTCATCATCCTGGGGCACAAGGAGGAAGGGATGGCGGGCAGGGCCTATTTCAAAACTAAATCATGGCAGCATCACTAGGAGAAAATTACTGTGGCATCCCAGTTTGGCATGAAGATAAACATTTTATTAAGTTCACAATCATGCAAATTATACAGAAGACACTTACCAGAGTGGTCGCCTCTCTCCTCTCATTAAATGATAACTGCATCTCAAAGGCAGGCTAGTCACAGGAGGGATATTATTGTACACACTCCAGAATATCTTTAAAAGAAAACACTTTGTTTAATATAGCCAGTATTGACTTACTATACTGCTAATTATAAAACTAATGTATTAAAGAAAAAAAATCAGGTTCTCATTAAGTCCTATCCATTCAAACTAGATTTTTCTCAGTATTCTTTCTAATTTTCTGCTAGGAAATGTACCATAACATTAAAGAATGTTCTTTTCTGAAGTTGGGCCAGGTTGTATGCTTCAGGAAACTATGGTTATTAAGCAACCATTCTTATGCAACGTGTCTCCACATAAAACTGGGTAAGGATCTTGCTAATGATTTTTCTGACACATAGATGGCATATAATAAAGTCAGCAGTGCTGAATATATGTACTGAACCGTATTTCCTTGTAACACAGACTCTGTCTTCTAAGCCTAGAAAGAGTCTGTTACACTTTGGATTGGGGGAGGGGGGATACAGGAGGCAAACAGGAAACTCCCCACTTCCTGTCCTCTCCCAGCAGGAAAAACGAACAGCTCAGCTGCCAAAGCAACAAGTTCCCCGAGATACAAGGTGTTATGAATTCCATGTCTGTGTGCTCCCTAAACTCACAGAGTGAAACCCAAGACCCCACTGGGATGGTATTAGGAGGCCGGGTCTTTGGGACAAAATCAGGCCATAAGGATGGAACACCCCATGCAACATGATGGTACTGGTGTCCTGATAAGGAAAGGAAGAGAGTTCTTTCTACCACGCACAAACAATGCGAAGAGTTGACTCATTGGAAAAGCCCCTGATGCTGGGAGGGATTGGGGGCAGGAGGAGAAGGGGACAACAGAGGATGAGATGGCTGGATGGCATCACTGACTCGATGGACATGAGTTTGGGTGAACCCCAGGAGTTGGTGATGGACAGGGAGGCCCGGCGTGCTGCGATTCATGGGGTCGCAAAGAGTCGGACTCGACTGAGCGACTAAACTGAACTGAACAGTATTCTGTTACAGCAGCTGGAACTAACACACATGGTAGCTGGTAGTCAGAAACAGGTTACGTAAAAATAGTAGAGTAATAGTAACAATGAGAATAATAGCAGGAACATTAACAGGGCCAGAATTTGGTCTCTGAATGTCTACATGTTTATGAAATTTATCCTAATGACAATCTCAATAGAAGGTGTAATTATTAGCCTTGTTCTATGGATAAAGAAACTGAGGCACACAGACTAATCCCCCAGCATGACTGTTTGGAATGATTGCCAAGCTTAGGACAAAGACTAGGTGTACACAGGAGAGAACTCATCCCAATTTGTTCAGAACAGGCCTGAGAATCAAAGCACTATGAACATATTTATGCACAGAATCACTATACAAATGAGAAACAACATTCTGTGTGCTGGGGTTAAGTCAAGGAAAACTGGGACTCCTAGCAGATCTGAGGAGAACAGAACAAGCAAGAAAACAATTAGAAAAATGAATCCAAGGGTAGCATAGGTGAAATGACATTTTATCTATGCTGAACGATAACCCTTCTCATCAAACACAGATAAAACAATCTTATCGGATTGTTTCAGGCCATGTTGTATAAAAATTAAAGCTGGATTCATTGCAAGGCCAGCTATAATGAATGGTAAAATAAAAGTGAAAGCAAAAGAAACACACCCTACTTGACAACAGATTTAATAAGAATACCTAGTATTCTTATACTAAATGGTGTTTAAGTAGGGAGTAGCTGAAAATAACTCTGTAAGTCATCAAACAGATGTCTGTCATTGTGGAAACACCTACCATATAAATGGTTGCAATCGGTGCAAATAGTAAGATTATCCCAATATTTCATTTCTGGTCTGTGGTATGGGTGTGAATAGGCAGGGCTGGAATTTGAGGCCAGGCACACGGACTCTAAAACCTGTGATCTTAACCACTCAGCAATTTCCTCCTCTGCAGATACTATGACCCAAACATGGTAGCTGGTAGTCAGAAACAGGTTACGTAAAAATAGTAGAGTAATAGTAACAATGAGAATAATAGCAGGAACATTAACAGGGCCAGAATTTGGTCTCTGAATGTCACATGTTTATGAAATTTATCCTAATGACAATCTCAATAGAAGGTGTAATTATTAGCCTTGTTCTATGGATAAAGAAACTGAGGCACACAGACTAATCCCCCAGCATGACTGTTTGGAATGATTGCCAAGCTTAGGACAAAGACTAGGTGTACACAGGAGAGAACTCATCCCAATTTGTTCAGAACAGGCCTGAGAATCAAAGCACTATGAACATATTTATGCACAGAATCACTATACAAATGAGAAACAACATTCTGTGTGCTGGGGTTAAGTCAAGGAAAACTGGGACTCCTAGCAGATCTGAGGAGAACAGAACAAGCAAGAAAACAATTAGAAAAATGAATCCAAGGGTAGCATAGGTGAAATGACATTTTATCTATGCTGAACGATAACCCTTCTCATCAAACACAGATAAAACAATCTTATCGGATTGTTTCAGGCCATGTTGTATAAAAATTAAAGCTGGATTCATTGCAAGGCCAGCTATAATGAATGGTAAAATAAAAGTGAAAGCAAAAGAAACACACCCTACTTGACAACAGATTTAATAAGAATACCTAGTATTCTTATACTAAATGGTGTTTAAGTAGGGAGTAGCTGAAAATAACTCTGTAAGTCATCAAACAGATGTCTGTCATTGTGGAAACACCTACCATATAAATGGTTGCAATCGGTGCAAATAGTAAGATTATCCCAATATTTCATTTCTGGTCTGTGGTATGGGTGTGAATAGGCAGGGCTGGAATTTGAGGCCAGGCACACGGACTCTAAAACCTGTGATCTTAACCACTCAGCAATTTCCTCCTCTGCAGATACTATGACCCATTTTAGGCACATCTTTCTCCAATCCTAGAAGCCGTGGAACAGGTCACGATCTCACAGAGTGAGGGGCACCACTGAAGACCATTTCCCACCAGCAGGTTCCCTTAATTATGGCTATGTTGCTGCCTTAGCTCTCGCCTGGGACTTCCACAACGATATGGCAAGGACCTGTGCAGAATTTATGGACACATGTATGCTAGATATAAATGCCTGCTTTCACCAACACGACTTCAGACCTGGCAAACTTCAAGTTTCGTAAAAGGGATCCCAGGCTAGAACACCTGCCCTTGTACCCCTGCCAAAGTTCTCAAATCTTAACTTTTCACCCAGTGTTTGAGGCACCATGGAAAACTCAACAAAATGCTTCTCCCATTCCAAACTTAAGAACAACACACTACGGTGTGTGACTTTAGAAGCTTCCTTGAAAACACAAATGGACAACTGATTTTGTTAGTCTTGGCAAATCTGAGAGATTACAGCCCAAGAAGATACCGTAAAAGACTTTACTCTGACCTAATGTACTTATTCAAGTCCACACTTGCATGCTTGTGCAGGAACACAAAATGAGTGAAACATGTGGTAACTTCATTAAAAACAGCCCCAGTAAAGTCCACAGCACAAAGTCAGTCTTTTTCCTTACTGCAAACCTCACCCAGTGTGTGGACTACTTGTCAAGCACGTGTGATGGAGGAAGAGCTGGAGGGAGGAAGCCAGCATCACACGGTTCCTTGCACCTCCTCCTTTCCTGTGCAACTAAAAGCGCGTTTCCCTGGAAGCTGCAGAACTCCTGGTCATGCTCTCCATAACACGCTTTTACTTTTGTTGAAACATCTATGTTTTATCATTGATAGAACCTTGCAAATAGATTTCAAAAGTCTGTAGACTTAGAATTAATTCTAACTGGACTGCAAACAGTATATTACAATAGAATTAAGCACAATATTTATTTAAAATGATGAAGTGTTTTTCTTTTCAAAAGACTTAATGATAACTGGAGGAGAGGTAGGGAAGTCCAACATCATTTATTCAGTCCACATGTGTGGACATCAGTGAGGGGCAGGGTGCTGTGATGAGTCTCAGGAGTGGCTAGAGTCACTAGACAATGGTGTCCACTTGATAAATCCCCAACCTACTAGTTCTGATTGAAGCAATTATGCTCCTCCTGACAGTTTTTTGCCAAACAGATCATCAATCATTGCCAGGAAAATTGGCAAATTTTCTCTCAGTTTTTTACTGAATGTTCTGAAGAAGAAAAAAAAGACAGAGAATAAACTTGAAAATACTTGAGAAGAAAAAAAGCCACATGGAGACAGACAACGTGGCGTACAAAATAAATAAATAAATAAAAAGTGAGCAAATACACCTCCAAAGGAAAAAAGAAACCCAAATCCAGAATTTCTTCTGAGGGTCACAGCATATAAATCTTTGAAAGTATCTTTAAACAAACGTTTTCATTCCTTAGGTAATTCTAATTGGCTGGGGCTTGAATCTCACCAACTGAATCAATGGTGTTTATGGAAAGGGCAAACAGAGCCCAGAAGAAAGAAGGCAGCTATAGAGAGCTTAATGGATGTTTTTCAATCACAGCAGACACAACAGGCTGAGAGCAAAGTGCTTCTGACTTGGGAACGCTAGGTACTTGAGAGAGAAATAGGTTTTGCTTTGAATTCCAAAGGGTTTGACTTAAAGTAAGAACCGAAGTTTGGAGGACTGTTGGGGAGAAAGGAAGATGAAGGCTAGGATCAGGGCAATTTCCAACCACGCAGGAAGTCAGTGAATGAAAAACATCTGAATTAGGGAGCTAATGAGGTTCACACATTGAGAAAAACAGAGAAAAGTCATGCTAAGTCAGACATGATTGAAGCGACTTAGCACACACATGTATTCTTATGAAGACCTTCAGTTTACAGTAATCAGTGTTGGACATTCATTTACAGAAGAAATGTGAAGTTCCTGTTTTCTTTAAATTTAAGCAAAATGTCCATCAATTTACAGGACCACTGGGTAGGATGTAGGACAATGAGACACCTCAGGTATCACCTTTAAGGTGTTGCCACGCCCTTGGACTGCAAGGGGATCAAACTAGTCAATCCTAAAGAAAACCAACCATGAATATTCATTGGAAGGACGGATGCTGACACTGAAGTCCGGGTACTTTGGCCACCTGATGAAAAGGGCTGACTCGCTGGAAAAGACTCTGATGCTGGGAAAGACTGAAGACAAAAGGAGAAGGGGGCAGCAGAGATCAGAGGGTTAGACAGCATCACTGACTCAATGGACGGGAATTTAAGCAAACTCTGGGAGATGGGAAAGGACAAGGAAGCCTGGCATGCTGCAGCCCGTGGGGTCGTAAAGAGTCAGACACGACTGAGTGACTAACAACAACAAAGTGGGTTAGAACGCCGTACAGGAATGGGTTTTCAGGGCTGAAATTTTGGTAGCAACAGAGCCCTCCCCTGCAAACTGCTTCTGGCTGGTAGCTCTCTCCCATCAAGCTTGTTCAGAAGCTGTCTTCTATTCTGTGCTGCATCCGTTTAGGACATAAAAACACAGGAGAAATGTGGAAAATTTGGAAATGTTTACACAGGAGTAAAAGGAATCAACAGGCTGTCTGGAAAACACATCTAAATGAAACATGGAATTTTCCAAGAAGGGCCGTAAAGTAGGAAATAAATTTAACTCTAAGCAGAGGGCATTATTGTTGGCTGTGATGAGTGTGTCCTTAGCAAGGGTCACCGGGCCGGCTGGAGGCACAGGCCTCATCCATCTACTCCTCGGTCAGGGAGGAGCAAAACCAAAAGGGTGGACCTAGAGGAGGAGGGACTTCTGGTCCCAGAGACACAGCATGACGTGCTGTTTTCACCACATGTTTTGGGCCACTAACCTCCCAGACTCGGTCCCTCCAGCTGATCAACAGGGATAACAATTTCTCTTCTACCTCCATCTGCATCCCTGATTTGCTGAGGGCTTCAAAGTACAAGACATGCTACATCCTTACAAAAGCAATCAATAATAACACATGATACTTACACTGCATCTAAACAGCCATGAAGGAAAAACAGACATAATTAGGGGATGTAAATTTTTTAGTACCGACAGAGTGAACAGTCAAGAATAAACCTACCATCACAGAACAGAAAGAGAGCAGGAAAAAAGCATATTCTCAAATGATTTTAAAATCAGCACCCAGGCTAGTTTTCAAACACTAAAAACTATTCACCGATATTAAGGATACAGGCTGAAATCCCCAAACCTGTGGGTAGGGTAACATGTCTTCATTAAGTAGAGGTATTTGCAGTGGAATAATCTGGGGAATACTTGCCTGAAATCATCTAGAAGCAGCAGTGCCCAGAATTTAAAACATGACTGAGGGGCAGAAAGACACGGGCACCCCAATGCTCACTGTGGCACCGTGTGCACGACAGCCAGGACATGGAAACAAGCCAAATGCCCATGGAAGGCGGGATAGACGACGGAGACGTTGCACACATGCACCGTGGAATACTCCTCAGCCACAAAAAATCGAAAGGAAAAAAACAAGATTGTGCCATCTGCAGACACATGAATGCGACTGTCAGAAAGTGAAGTCAGTCAGAAAGAGAACAAATGCTGTATATTAACATATTTAGGTGGAATCAGGAAAAAATGATACAGATGAACCTATTTGCAAAGCAGAAACAGAGACACAGATGTAAAGAACAACTGTATGGACACCAAGCGGGGAAAGGCAGCAGGGTGGGATGAACTGGGAGGCTGGGACTGACACCTATACACTGCTATGAATAAAATGGGTAACTAATGATAACGTACTGTACAGCACAGGGAACTCTACTCAACGCTCTGTGGTGACCTAAATGGGAAGGAGACCCCCAAAAGAGGATATCTGTATGCATATAGCTCACTCACTGTGTGTACAGCAAAAACCAACACAACATTGTAAAGCAACTCTACAGCAATACAATTTAAAAAATGACTGTGGGAAGTACAAGATGATGTTCCAAGAGAAGCTGAGAAACAATGGTAGATGGATTTATTAGTATTATCACGCACTTACTATGTGTTTCTAAGTCCTATGCCATTTCATTCTCACAAACTCATGATACAACTTGTATCAGATTATTCCCATCTTAGAGATAAGAAAACAGATATACAGAGAAGCAAAACAACTTGCCCCAGCTACTAAGTGGAAGATGTGAGATACTAACCCAGGCAATGTGCCCACCCTACACCCCAGCCCACACCCTCCCTGGTTAGCTGATGAAGTTACAGGGTAGAACTGTCAGGGTCTCTTTCATTACAAAAGTGTTGGCTGCTGTAAAAGCTGTCGACAGGTGAGGGCTTATGAGGTGCCAAGCACTACTAAGAGCTATGCAATCTCACTAATCCCTTATTCAACCTCAGGGAGCAGAACTGCTATTATCTATGTCAGCTTTCCAGATGAGGAAATGGAGGGGGACAGACACATCAGGCCTAGGACAGAATTTCCTGACCCCTTAGGGCAGTGTTTCATTATCACCCCACTATGTTGAAGGAGCTCTTTTCCTAATCACTGCACTGTGAAACTTTAATACCACCGAGAGAATACGTATCTGTATACGTACTGTGTGCGTATCTGTGCTTAATATATGAAAACAATACAGTCATTTTTTCCCTACCAAGAATCAGTTTTTGCCCCCATTGAGAATGTGTGACAAACAGCTTAACGGATCCTTATGCGAGCAGTTTGCTGTGACTCAGGTAAGTGGTTCATTTATTAATTCCTCATTTACTCATTCGCTCCTTCAGTATTTATGAAGCGAAAGGAAGCAGACACAACACACAATACTGTGTGATTCCATTTATATGAGGTTCAATAAAAGACAAAACCGAGGCATGGTGACAGAAATGTGAGTAGTGATTGCTTCTGGAGAAGAAGGGTCAGAAGGCAAGGGCATGAAGGAATTGTAAGGCAGGATGGAGATTCTTTATCTTGATCCTAGTGATAGTTCATGCTTGTGTATCTTTGCCAAAATTTATCAAACTGTACACTTCAGAAACCTGCTAAATTATATCCCAATAAAGTTTATTTGAAAGTATTTCCTATGTGCTGGCCTGGGAAATTTAAATTGGTCCCTGAAGGTCCTAAGTCACTTGCTGCCAGATCTCAAGGTTCAACCAACGTTCTGTTGTCTTCACGCAGGGTCAGGGAAACAAACTGATCCCTCAGTGTGACTGTACCAATGACTTCCTGGAATCCCAGGCAGAGTTCTGATGAGCCAATGTCATAACAGTGTGGAAAAAGTCTAAAGAGGACCTCAAAAAAAAAAAAAAATAGATAAAACCAGCGTGATCTAAGAACTTCTACATGAGGACAGGTTTAGAATCAAGTGCTTGGAGGTTTACACAGCAGCACTGCGGAGCAGTAACAAGGCCCGGAATGTCACCAGAGGGAGGAGGGAGGGGGAGCCTTTCCCAGACTCTGAGAGCATCTGTCCCCCTGGACAGTGGCCCATGTGCTGCCTTGTGACACTGGTTATTTACAGCAGCTCTGTTATTCTGCTTTCCACATGCTTATGTCATTTTCTCAATCAGATCAGAAACGGCCGATGGTTGCAACTATGTTTTTACACCCCGCTTAGGGCCTTCTGTGGTTGGCGAGGCACTTACAAATCAGAGTCCTGAGCCCTAAATTTTCTGAGCCAGACAGGCGGAGAAGCATCTGAATATAGGAGTTCTGTGCTCCTGTGAGAGGCTGCCAGAGAGACACAGTCTAAACACCACCTATTGAAATTTCTAAGATATTAAAAGATTTAGGGGCAGAACACACAAATGATTTAAACTGGGCCTTCTAGAAAATTCAGGACATATAGTCAATGCAACTATGAAGCAGGCTAAAAGCCTTCTTTTGTGTTCAACAACGCTATTAAACTAGAAAAGGGAGAGAAAGTTGATGATAGAATTTTCCCTGGAACAAAAGAGTAATGTGATCAACTAAATAAACCAGTTTATTTTTTTTTAATGTTCACCTAAGAGTTGGATAGAGATCTAAGAGCCCACATTTGCTGAGAGCCCACAGTGTGCCAGGTTTCCCATGAAACCGGGTACAGACATCATCTTGCTCAGTCCTCACAAACACCTATGGAGGCAGGTGCTCCCGCGACCCCAGTTTCACAGCAATTAAAGGGCTGATACTCAGGACGATGGAACTCGAACGTGGAATTAGGAAACAGGTCTGACACCTTCCACCTTCTTGCTCAACACTGTCCTGTCCTCCCAGCGTGACCCGTGACCCTTCTTATGATAACCCTGCAAGTGGGTGCCAGGGCCTCTCACTGATGGCAAGGACAGCCCAGGGGAGTGCACAGCTGAGCTGGTGTTTGAATGGGACACAGCCTGATACCGGCAAACAATGCCACAGACTGCTGTTCGTGAGGGTTGGGGAAACACTGAAGCCGAGATAACATCCTATAGGTCACCAAGAGAAGTGTAGTGTGATCAGCTGCCTCTGGGGCAGACATGGCTGAGGGAAGCTCTGCCAGAATGAACTTGAGGGCTGAGGCCAGGGCAGAGCCGGGGTGGGTGCTGCTAGCTCAGCGGCAGGTCTCAGGTTGGACGGGTAAGCTTCCCCAAACAGCAGGTTTCTTGGTCTTACCTGTACTGTTTGTACTGTGTAGATTTTCTTCAGATTTGATGCGCACTCAGCTGCTGTGGCACCAGGGAGGGATCTAGGCAAACAGAAGGCAAAGAGCAAAGAAACAAGGAAAACAAGGAGTCAGTGTTCATGAAACATTCCATGGTGTTAAGTCTGCAGGTCTGCACACCAACCGGGTCTGAAACCACAGAAGCAGACACGTCTGGGATGCTAGTTAGAATTTAAAGTGTGGAACTCCTACTTTGTCAAGTCAGGTGCTTGCTTCCTCTAAAAACAAACATATTTACCCTGTGGAAACTTAATAGGAAAAGTGGAAATGTAAGCAAGAAAGGTATTCGAAACCTTAAAATCACAGTCTAAAAAATACTAAAATAACTGGGTGATAGCCAAGCCTTGTTTGTCGAGGACTTTGAATGGGAAACTGGGCCTGTTGTATAGACGACAATGAGAGTGCGTGGTCCTGATCTGGTTATGTGTTTGAAAAACTTGTTAGGTCCCTGGTGGTAATTATTCATGAATTCTTGAGAAATGCGCTGACCTTTTGCCAACGTTAAGAAAACATGATTACTAAAAGTCACTCCAACTTTTTTGTTTCACTTGAATTTGCATGTTTCCAAAATACTTTTCAGTTATTTTCTCCGGCTGATGTAATTAGCTCTGGTGAACCCTGCAGTCAGAATACATTAATCTTTAGTTTGCCATAGGTTCCACTAGATGGCAACACACTACAGGCTTACTCGTCAGAAGAGCTATCCACTGCCGCTTTACCCACACTTTCCCACTGGGTCAGGGGTAACGGCACACATGCTCATCTATTTGGAGAAGTGAAGCCTCTGCAACCCAGCCATCTTTCCTTTCTCCCTACACTGATTAAGCAGGTCTTGCTTAGCAAAGTTCGGGTCCAGCTACATCACGCCTAAGATTTAAAAATTCAAGTAATGCACCACAGCCCCATGTCTGATTATTGGTAAGAACTAAGACTTGTGGTGAGGTGCATGTACTGGTTCCCAGCTGACCCATGAGAGTCTGGAACCTATAAAAAGAATGCTCTTTACCAGTGCTGACCCTCCGAGAGGGAACTTCAAGATGCTGAACTTCCCAGCTAGAAATGTGCCCCAAACTGATCCAGCTCAGAGGTGCAGGGGATGAGAGAGCAGAGGGTCCCGCCCAGCTATGGGGTGAGCATCAGGCACCAGGGGGCCGAGCTCTGCAGTCCAGGAACTATGGGCCAATCATACGGACCTGGGTGTCAAACCTGATATAAAAAAGAATTTCTGGACACAGCTCCCTAGCCTGGAGGTCAGAAGGAAGTACAGTTATGGACTAGTGTGGGGGCGAACGAGGGACCCTGGTGAACAGGTAGAGCTCATTAAAGAAATCTTCCCCGAAGCACCAGCTGTGTGACTCCTTTCTAGTTATCACGAGTGTGGTGGACGTCGTGTTTGACAAAAGCAAAGCCACAATAACCACTATGTGTGCACTTCGCTGCCAGATTGGAAGCCTAAAATAACCATGTTGTTACTACACTACGCTACACTACAGAGTGCAGTGAAGAGAGAGGACTCGATCAGCGCCTGCAGCAACGGTGCCTGGCCCACAGTGCCTCCGTGTGTCTGCGCTGCTCAAGGAACTAAAGGACTGACCCAGTAAACACTGAATTGCTATTTAATACAAGTTTTAGGCTTCCTCAATGTGCTTAGCAATGCAGGAGATGCAGGTTCAATTTCCTGTGTCAGGAAAATCCCCTGGAGAAGGAAATGGCAACCCACTCCAGGATTCTTGCTTGGAAAATCCCATGGACAGAAGAGCCTGGTGGGTTACAGTCCATGGGGTCATAAAAAGTCAGACACCACTGAAGTGATTTAGCACACACACAAGCTGTTTGAGGCTTAAATTACAAAAGAACTGGGTGAAACACTTAAAAACAAAATCCAAACTTTAACCTTTTTTGAACAGACTTTCCTATGAACAATCTACCGCTTTTATAGGAAAATTTACTAGCATTTATTCTAACAACGGCTTTTCTTCCTTTGAAGAGTTTAGCTGATGGCTCCACCAACTATTCCCAGCAAATATATCCCTGACTGCCCAAAGCACAGAGCAAATCATGTACAGATCCTGTCCTTAATGGGGTATGTGGAAAAAGGGACGGTCCAAAGGTAGGAAAATATACTAGCTTTTTCTTCATTTTTAAAACTGTGCATTTTGAATTTTTGCTAACTTCTAAAGTTATCATTCAATTTATGATGGCTTAGAACAAGTTATAATCTGAGTGTTCACCTCGTACAGCATGATGTCAATTTAAGCAAATACAACATGAGGATATCACTATTTAACCTAGAAAATAAACCACTGATAAGCCTTTGCTTTATCTGTCTCTGTCTCCACGTTCTGGTCTTTTACTCACATTCCAGTACAGGAGACAATTACACAAAGCTCCACTGCTCAAGTTTTCCAAAGAAATCTGATTTCTGGAGTCTGAGAAGGGCTACAGCACGAGACGATGAGGCAGCGCTTCTCAGGGCGTGAGGACGGTGTCAGGGGCTGGCTGTGTGGACTGAACTCCTGCTTATACGCTAACCAGCAAGTCACCTTCACTACGGTGCCGAATTCCCACCAGTCAGCGTACTCAGATGGCATTCTTACTTGTCAGCATCTTACAGGTGAGCTGCCCAGTGCCTGCAGAGGTTTCGTAATGTGCCCCAAGCCACAGAAACCTCACCTGAATACAGGTAACCTGAGATTTCCTGCTCTTTACAACCTCACTGCTCAACTGTCCAGTTATACCATCTACACACTTATATTTTTAATGGAGTTTCACAAATGACTCTTGGTGTGTTCCCATCGAGGCGGTTTTTGCTGAATGCTATGATGCTTTTAATACAAGACTGTGTCCATATTACTTTCTTGGAATAGTCTTTGCAATAGAGCAAGGTAGGATTAGGATCATGCACAACCACAAAAGCTCTATTCTGATTAGTATCTCCAGGTGTTGATGCATTGGTGCTTGAAAGGAAAACTGTCAGCTTCTATGAAAAATGAGTTTTCTAATGTCTTAATGAAGGAGGTCAGATTCTCTGATTTTCAACATTCTTTCCAGCTGCTGGACAGTTTTATGAATACCCAAGTGTCAAAGTAAAAAAACAATGCTTCTGATAGTAGTGAATTGGCTTAGCTAATATTAAAAAACTCATTCTTCTTTAAGCCAAATTTGATCCGGACAGTCACGAGAAAGCCTACACCTCATGCCTGAACTTCAGCTATCTTTAACAAGCAATACTGGGCCAAATATCCACCGAATCGATCTTAAAAAGGCCAACTGGCCAAGATGTGTAAGTGATCTGCCTTGTAAACAGGTTAATCGGTACTGGACTTGCTGATTCCAAACTGAACTGGAAGCTGTACCATCGAGAGTTACTGTTTCTTTAAGCAGCAGTTGCTGGTGGTTCCTGGCACAGCCTCAGCCCAGCCCGCACCTTCTCTTTCCACTTCCTCTGACAGAGAGTTGCAGCAACTGGAAGGGAAGTGTTTGTAGTAGATTTCAATGAAACGTTTTTTTTTTTTTTTTTACTATTATCACACATATAGTACATTCTCATATCTTAAAACAAATCTTTTTACTTTATTCACATTAAAAAGAACCCAAACCTCTCAACAGAACCCTAACTCAAACCCCTCTCCGCAGACCAAGGGTGTCCATCTAAGGGTGATGTGGCCTCTGGAGAGAAGGTTTTTTGGCAACATCCAGAGACATTTCAGGCTATTACAGTGGGAGGGTGCTACTGGCACTGAGTGGGTACGAGCCAGGGCTGCTCTGGACCCTCCCATGGTGGACAGGACCACCCCCACAACGAAGCGCGATCAGGTCCAAACTGTCGAGAGTCCATGCTGAGAAACCCAACCGCAGACATATAAGGAAGCCTGAGAAGACATAACCTGTTCAATTAGCAAAGATTCACTGCACACCTCTTTTAGCTGACGGGCGTAACAACAGTGATCAACCTAGACAAAGTCCTTGTCCTCACGGAGTGTGTGTTCTAGAACTAGGCACCCCTGCCCCTCTGAATTCCCCAGATATCTGAAGGCAAAGAAATAACATTTAGATACTTTTTTTGGTAGGGGGTTCTGGGGGTGGGCCTGGGAGGCAAGAAGTGGGATAAAAAGTTGAGAAAGAAATATACACACTGACTATGTCCATTTCTAGAAGGCCATACAGCCAAAGCTGTGGAAAATCACAGAACCAAGGAGCCGGGACCTATTTTCACATTCTTTAAATACTACATCTGCCCCTCACAGTACACAGCCAGAGTTGAGAATGCAGCAGGGGAACAATAAGTGCCTCCCGGATGGATCAGGTCAAGGAGTCTGAACTGTTTCACTAGAAGTTTCCCTTGTGATTTAACAACAGTAATGTAATAATGGCTTCCTGTTATTGAGCCTGTACTATATGACAGGGCTTTGCATATATAGATCTCTATTCCTTATAGCAATCCTGCCAGGGTACTGGTACCACTGTCTCCATGTACAGAGTTCAAAACTAAGCATGTTTTGAACTCTGTACATGTTTTGTTAAGAGAAGATCTGGGTTCCTCTCCTGGTCTCTCTGGCTCTGATGCCCAGAATCTTCCTCTTTGATGAGTCTGCTTCTCATTAAAAAGCAGGCAGTCACTGCCAACACTGGCAGTCACAGATAACACATCTTAGGGCAATCCCCTCTCAGCCCTTCTTAGATGACCCGCTCCCTGCTTGGGCCCAGCCACTGCTACAGCCGTGATTCTCTCCTCCGTCACCACCCATCAAGCCACACTGCTGGGAGGGGGGAGAATCAGAGACACATGACAGGGCTTGATGTCACCAGGATCCCTGGCAGCAATGATATGCCCAAATGGGATACAAGGAACGTAATTCAGGAGGAACACACCCGCAGGTCATCATTTTAACCTAATTTACCAAACAAGAGTCACACTGGTCGGAAGCAGGAAGGCAGGAGAGCAGAGGGGTTTGAAGTCGACAGATCTGAGTTCCCAGCTCTGCCACCCACCAGCTGTGTGACGAGCCTGACTCTTCTGATCCTCGCTTCCCCTTTCCGAGGAACATGGGCCCTACCCCTCACTGCTTTTCTACTTGGACTACACGAGTGAACGCAGATGAAGTATTTCCACAGCGCCTAGTATGTAAGAAGCAGTGGCTGCTGTCACCACCAGCAGCAGCAGAAGAGGAACAGAGGAGGAAGCGATCAGAGCTAAGAGACAGCAAGTGCATTTTCTCATCTGTGGAACAGAGAACAAAAATCCCAAAAACTCTGCGAGAGTTACACAGAGCCTAGAACCTCCTGGATCCATCCTTAGAAAAGAAAGCCCATAGGGCGCCAGTCTCTCTGGGCTTAAGGCCACAGCTTCCATGAGCCGCTTCCACTTGGACTTGGTGAATCCGGAAGCTGATGGTCAAGGCAGAAGTGGGAAGGAATGCCTCCAGGTCTGCCAAAGAGATGATTAACAAAAGATGTCAGGGGAACCCTTAAACTTACAAAATGCCCAAATCCAGCTTTATATTACTCCTGTGTCTCTTCAACTTAATGACAGAATAACAACATATGATCTTAAGTTTCACTGTGTGAAATCAGTTAAAATCTGTTCCCATTTGGGGAATTAGGACAAGGTAGGAAGTTTGATAAGTTGGACCAACTATTCTATTTAAGTGGTTTCCAGGCACATAACTGTCATTTATATGCAAGAATGTAACGTGCTATTTACAAGTCATCTTTATGTACTCATTAAAGCAGGTCCCTGAGAATCTCCACAAGACAGAACTCATTTAGCTCAACTGAAGGCTGAGACACTTCAAAGGATTTTTATCCTCTCTTATTCCAGAGATACTTATTGCACTCCCAGTAGGTAAAAAGACCACATATCATGTGCCATGTGTATGCATCATTAATTAAGCAATATTTAATTATTAATTAAATTCTTAATTAAAGAATAGTTACAATCCCACTTTGCAGATAAGCAAACTAAATCTGAGAACAGTGACTTGCCCAGAGACTCATGGCAGAGTTGATACCAGAACCTCGGGTCCCTGGCAACCTGGCTCTTTGTCACTAACCTAAACTGATCACTGCTGGCACTACCCCTACGCTGCTTGCAGCTGTGAACACAACTCTTGACCAAATACATCCTCAATTCTCCTGCATGTTGCAACCCTTAACCCTGACCTGCCAACAATCCAAGTGTGTTTTCTCCTAAACCCCACCTGGCTGCTGCAGGCTCAGCTCAGAAATAAAATTCATGCAGACAGATGAACTTACTCTCTTTATAAGTACTTAAGGAAATGATGTGAACCATTGCCTAGCTAGCTCTCAGTGGAGCACAGCACACCTTACCAGGAACCTGGATTCCTGGAGATGCTTCCAATAAAGGAAAGAAGCTAGAAAGGTTTCCCCAAACCCTGGCCACATCCGTGCCACCTAAACTGTAGTCTCTCAACCAGCAGCATCACCCAGGAGCTTGTTAGAGCTTCAGAGTCTCCAGGCCCCACCTGACACCTACTGAATCCCAGGGGATTTGTCTGTACATTCAAGTTTGAAGTTTCTTGACTTACATCATCCAAAGCAAATCACTACAAGAAATGGGAAATAAAATCTGTATATGTGTGGTTCATTCACTTTGCTGTACAGTAACACTGTAAAGCAACTATATCCAAAAAAAAATTTTTTTAACTAAATCAACTATAGACAGCCTCATCAGAAAAATGAAAAAAAAATCATTGGGAAAAAAATCCATCTATGAAAATAATGATATTTTTTCAATCATCCAAAGAGATGATTAAGACATGTTTATCATTAAAATGTGAAGGACAATTCTATAAAAGCACTTAAATATGAGTTTTAGGTAGGACTCTCTTCTTTTTCTCTGCCGATTTTGAAACAGGGAGTCCTTGGCTTATGTATTTCCTATAACACTGGCCCCCAGTATGCTTATTTGAGAAGTCCAGCCCAGCTCCCATATCTAAAGCTATGGACCATGGGAGAACTGTTTGCCATTCATCGATCATACTCACAGGGAAGCAGTGTCCAGTGCAGTGAGGGATGCTGGTGCTTGGGGTCACACAGTCCTTACTCCAAATCCTGTTTCTGTTCTGTTAGCTGTGTGACCTCAGGGAAGTTACTTCTCTGGGCCTAAAGCCCTCTCCTATGCAAAACGGTGCTGTACAGCCCACTCCAGTATTGTGAGGATTCCGTGAATAACCACATATAGCTCCAGCCATTTGCCCTTTGCACTGAATAAACAGGAGTGAATATTCATTGGTTAAAGTGAAAAACAAGGTGTTTAAAGCTTTACGTATGGTACAGGACAGCCAAGTTATGGAAGCACACCTACAGTGCACACATGTACACAATTAACATTTGGTGCAAAGATGAATGATGACTTCAACCTTATTTTTATGAGAGATCATTTCATTTCAGCCAGGAGAATAACTTAAATGGGGAAGATTTTAAAGCCAGGGATATGACTGCTAAAAGCCAGTCTTCTTGCTGGATTTACTAACATCAGGCTCGGCTGTCACAGAGAAAACCTGCACAAGCCCAGATACAGGAGGAAGGTTCCTTGTCTATCATTCACCCCATTAGAGATGACTGCATTTTAATCACTTTTAGATAGATCTGTGGCTTGTGGCTATATCAGCTTCCTGTTTGAGAAAGAGTCACCTGCAGAGAGCCTGTTCATAACATTTAATAGTGCATCTACTGAAACTATCCACATAATCTGAATGTTTTATCTTTGCATGTTTATTTGAGTTTGATTTTTCCCTGCTTCTATCTACCGTCACTCTTGGCCTATGAGCTCCCTGACGGTCACAAGTACGCCTCTTTGATCTAGATATCTGATGAATCCTCTAGTACACAAAGGACGGGGGAAAAAAACAAGTTATAACAGTGTTAGAGCTGACAGCGGAAGTGAAAAAGGCCAGACTCCGAACTGTCATCGTGACAGGTCACTGAGGTCTCACCAGCTGCCTTAGGTTTGGAAATAAGGAAATGGCATCTGTTACACTGAAAGCAGGAAAATATATTTTCAAGAAGCTACCATATACCAGGTAAGGACTGGTAAGTTTTTTGAGTGAGGATGTCTAAAGTCCTCAGGCCTCTCTGCAGGAAGCAGCTACTGACTCACAGGTGACAGGCTGTGAGCCCCAAGGTCTGGGCCTTTCCCTGCCTGAAGTGCCCAGAAACACTTGTCTCTTACAGAAAATAAAATCCTGGCAAGTAAGAGTTTGTGGGTTCAAAAGGCAAGAATGGAGAAAAAGAACAGGAGAAGCTGAGAAGCCAGTTCCTCTCTCTCTGTCACCCGCCCACACTTAGACCCACCAGGCCACTCTGGGATGAGGAAAGACATTCTGGGGGATCCTCTGTGTCAAGCCTGGTCCCACCCTGCCCCCATCATGCCTGTTATTATGGAGCCACCACCAGAATGCCCTTGGACACACTTCACCCTGGAAGGCGGGTCCCTCAGCGAACTCTTCACCGATGCTACCGAGGCAGACAGAGTTCCTCCCAGAGCTCCTAGGAGGCCCAGACCCATGCTGTCATCTTTGTGTTCTCAGCAGCTACAACAGTCTCTGGCAACTGACATGCTTAAGTAATCTGATCAGTAAGTACAACAGTAACTGTCACGTTAGGCACCTAATGCATCCGTTACATATGCACACGAGGGTCCATGTGTTCCACATGCTCACGCCCTGCAGAGGTCTGATGGAGTAAGTCTAGGGCAGGGTGAGGGCCTGTATTTCAACTGACGGGGTGGAGTTAGTGGGCGATGTAGAGAGGGCCCACAGCTGTGATCAAAAACACAAGAATACACACACACTAAGTACCTACAATGCACACTGTAAGGCACACTTCCTTCTGGGAGTCAAGACAGGAGGCAGTTACGTGTCTCATGATCAGAAGGGAAGGACAGAAGAGGCATCAACGATCCTTAATACAAATGCAGGCTATAAAAGTGCTGCAGGGTCACAAAGGAGGTGCATTTAACCCCGCCCGGGCCAAGGGCTATTATGTAATTAAGGACGATTACAGAGCTGGCATCTCAGAAAGGCCTCAGAGCATGCGTGGCAGGTTTTCAGGTACAAGAAGGGGAGAAGGGCACCCCAAGCAGAAGCAATATCATGAGATATATCTCAGAGGCTGGCAAGTCCATGGTTTATCCAGAAGGGGCAGGCATCTGCTGTTATCAGAAAGAATAGACAGACTGAGTGACATAATGGAACTGGGGAGACATAGGCGATGAGGCGAGTTTCACTTTAAATGAAGTCTGTACCATAAAGAAGTTTGTATTATAATCTGCAAACCTATGGTTTTAATTTTCTTTAAAGCTGAGGAATGCTTTTTTCAAATGAATGTGGCTCACTTCTAAAAACCACCACCACCAAAACCAATCAGACCTGCCCTGGTAGGAGCAGGGGTGGAGATCCACAATTCTTCCTGTCTGGAGCACACAGTTCCATGACAGAGGCACCCTTAGGTGATGAGAGACAAGGTCAAAATTGACTACTGTGGCAGAACAGAGGGGCAGAAAGGATGAGGTCAGGTGTCACTTAGAAGGCTAACTCTGAAGGTGTGGGAGATGCCTGGAGAAAGGACAGGCTTGGGAGCAAGAAGCTACTGTGTGACTGAGGCTGGAGAGAGGAGCAGGGAGTGCCGAGGGAGGAACGTGGAGAGGAGGGGACGGCTTAGGCTTGGAGCAAGTCTTCCCAGAGTAAATGGACAATGTGAAGTAAGAACTGGAGGGGGAAGGGCATCTGAGGAAGAAGGGGATGCCAGGTAGGACGCAGTGGTGCTGACCATCACAAGGCTGGTTCTGGGTATAAGAACTCAGGAGAGGGGTCAGGGTTGGGATGGAGATTTGCAAATGATAATTAGAGTAAAATCATCCCCTTCTCCTGAAGAGAAAGTCATTGAGGGTAGATTTCAATAGCCTCCTAAATGTTTCAGTTGGTCCAGTTCAGTTCAGTTGCTCAGTCGTGTCTGGCTCTTTGCAACCCCATGGACTGTAGAACGTCAGGGTTCCCTGTCTATCACCAACTCCTGGAGCTTGCTCAAACTCATGTTCATAGAGTTGGTGATGATGCCATCCA
>SJYC01010155.1:0-24356 GCA_006408675.1 Madoqua kirkii | reverse complement strand
TGATCACTGCTGGCACTACCCCTACGCTGCTTGCAGCTGTGAACACAACTCTTGACCAAATACATCCTCAATTCTCCTGCATGTTGCAACCCTTAACCCTGACCTGCCAACAATCCAAGTGTGTTTTCTCCTAAACCCCACCTGGCTGCTGCAGGCTCAGCTCAGAAATAAAATTCATGCAGACAGATGAACTTACTCTCTTTATAAGTACTTAAGGAAATGATGTGAACCATTGCCTAGCTAGCTCTCAGTGGAGCACAGCACACCTTACCAGGAACCTGGATTCCTGGAGATGCTTCCAATAAAGGAAAGAAGCTAGAAAGGTTTCCCCAAACCCTGGCCACATCCGTGCCACCTAAACTGTAGTCTCTCAACCAGCAGCATCACCCAGGAGCTTGTTAGAGCTTCAGAGTCTCCAGGCCCCACCTGACACCTACTGAATCCCAGGGGATTTGTCTGTACATTCAAGTTTGAAGTTTCTTGACTTACATCATCCAAAGCAAATCACTACAAGAAATGGGAAATAAAATCTGTATATGTGTGGTTCATTCACTTTGCTGTACAGTAACACTGTAAAGCAACTATATCCAAAAAAAAATTTTTTTAACTAAATCAACTATAGACAGCCTCATCAGAAAAATGAAAAAAAAATCATTGGGAAAAAAATCCATCTATGAAAATAATGATATTTTTTCAATCATCCAAAGAGATGATTAAGACATGTTTATCATTAAAATGTGAAGGACAATTCTATAAAAGCACTTAAATATGAGTTTTAGGTAGGACTCTCTTCTTTTTCTCTGCCGATTTTGAAACAGGGAGTCCTTGGCTTATGTATTTCCTATAACACTGGCCCCCAGTATGCTTATTTGAGAAGTCCAGCCCAGCTCCCATATCTAAAGCTATGGACCATGGGAGAACTGTTTGCCATTCATCGATCATACTCACAGGGAAGCAGTGTCCAGTGCAGTGAGGGATGCTGGTGCTTGGGGTCACACAGTCCTTACTCCAAATCCTGTTTCTGTTCTGTTAGCTGTGTGACCTCAGGGAAGTTACTTCTCTGGGCCTAAAGCCCTCTCCTATGCAAAACGGTGCTGTACAGCCCACTCCAGTATTGTGAGATTCCGTGAATAACCACATATAGCTCCAGCCATTTGCCCTTTGCACTGAATAAACAGGAGTGAATATTCATTGGTTAAAGTGAAAAACAAGGTGTTTAAAGCTTTACGTATGGTACAGGACAGCCAAGTTATGGAAGCACACCTACAGTGCACACATGTACACAATTAACATTTGGTGCAAAGATGAATGATGACTTCAACCTTATTTTTATGAGAGATCATTTCATTTCAGCCAGGAGAATAACTTAAATGGGGAAGATTTTAAAGCCAGGGATATGACTGCTAAAAGCCAGTCTTCTTGCTGGATTTACTAACATCAGGCTCGGCTGTCACAGAGAAAACCTGCACAAGCCCAGATACAGGAGGAAGGTTCCTTGTCTATCATTCACCCCATTAGAGATGACTGCATTTTAATCACTTTTAGATAGATCTGTGGCTTGTGGCTATATCAGCTTCCTGTTTGAGAAAGAGTCACCTGCAGAGAGCCTGTTCATAACATTTAATAGTGCATCTACTGAAACTATCCACATAATCTGAATGTTTTATCTTTGCATGTTTATTTGAGTTTGATTTTTCCCTGCTTCTATCTACCGTCACTCTTGGCCTATGAGCTCCCTGACGGTCACAAGTACGCCTCTTTGATCTAGATATCTGATGAATCCTCTAGTACACAAAGGACGGGGGAAAAAAACAAGTTATAACAGTGTTAGAGCTGACAGCGGAAGTGAAAAAGGCCAGACTCCGAACTGTCATCGTGACAGGTCACTGAGGTCTCACCAGCTGCCTTAGGTTTGGAAATAAGGAAATGGCATCTGTTACACTGAAAGCAGGAAAATATATTTTCAAGAAGCTACCATATACCAGGTAAGGACTGGTAAGTTTTTTGAGTGAGGATGTCTAAAGTCCTCAGGCCTCTCTGCAGGAAGCAGCTACTGACTCACAGGTGACAGGCTGTGAGCCCCAAGGTCTGGGCCTTTCCCTGCCTGAAGTGCCCAGAAACACTTGTCTCTTACAGAAAATAAATCCTGGCAAGTAAGAGTTTGTGGGTTCAAAAGGCAAGAATGGAGAAAAAGAACAGGAGAAGCTGAGAAGCCAGTTCCTCTCTCTCTGTCACCCGCCCACACTTAGACCCACCAGGCCACTCTGGGATGAGGAAAGACATTCTGGGGGATCCTCTGTGTCAAGCCTGGTCCCACCCTGCCCCCATCATGCCTGTTATTATGGAGCCACCACCAGAATGCCCTTGGACACACTTCACCCTGGAAGGCGGGTCCCTCAGCGAACTCTTCACCGATGCTACCGAGGCAGACAGAGTTCCTCCCAGAGCTCCTAGGAGGCCCAGACCCATGCTGTCATCTTTGTGTTCTCAGCAGCTACAACAGTCTCTGGCAACTGACATGCTTAAGTAATCTGATCAGTAAGTACAACAGTAACTGTCACGTTAGGCACCTAATGCATCCGTTACATATGCACACGAGGGTCCATGTGTTCCACATGCTCACGCCCTGCAGAGGTCTGATGGAGTAAGTCTAGGGCAGGGTGAGGGCCTGTATTTCAACTGACGGGGTGGAGTTAGTGGGCGATGTAGAGAGGGCCCACAGCTGTGATCAAAAACACAAGAATACACACACACTAAGTACCTACAATGCACACTGTAAGGCACACTTCCTTCTGGGAGTCAAGACAGGAGGCAGTTACGTGTCTCATGATCAGAAGGGAAGGACAGAAGAGGCATCAACGATCCTTAATACAAATGCAGGCTATAAAAGTGCTGCAGGGTCACAAAGGAGGTGCATTTAACCCCGCCCGGGCCAAGGGCTATTATGTAATTAAGGACGATTACAGAGCTGGCATCTCAGAAAGGCCTCAGAGCATGCGTGGCAGGTTTTCAGGTACAAGAAGGGGAGAAGGGCACCCCAAGCAGAAGCAATATCATGAGATATATCTCAGAGGCTGGCAAGTCCATGGTTTATCCAGAAGGGGCAGGCATCTGCTGTTATCAGAAAGAATAGACAGACTGAGTGACATAATGGAACTGGGGAGACATAGGCGATGAGGCGAGTTTCACTTTAAATGAAGTCTGTACCATAAAGAAGTTTGTATTATAATCTGCAAACCTATGGTTTTAATTTTCTTTAAAGCTGAGGAATGCTTTTTTCAAATGAATGTGGCTCACTTCTAAAAACCACCACCACCAAAACCAATCAGACCTGCCCTGGTAGGAGCAGGGGTGGAGATCCACAATTCTTCCTGTCTGGAGCACACAGTTCCATGACAGAGGCACCCTTAGGTGATGAGAGACAAGGTCAAAATTGACTAATATAATCTGCAAACCTATGGTTTTAATTTTCTTTAAAGCTGAGGAATGCTTTTTTCAAATGAATGTGGCTCACTTCTAAAAACCACCACCACCAAAACCAATCAGACCTGCCCTGGTAGGAGCAGGGGTGGAGATCCACAATTCTTCCTGTCTGGAGCACACAGTTCCATGACAGAGGCACCCTTAGGTGATGAGAGACAAGGTCAAAATTGACTACTGTGGCAGAACAGAGGGGCAGAAAGGATGAGGTCAGGTGTCACTTAGAAGGCTAACTCTGAAGGTGTGGGAGATGCCTGGAGAAAGGACAGGCTTGGGAGCAAGAAGCTACTGTGTGACTGAGGCTGGAGAGAGGAGCAGGGAGTGCCGAGGGAGGAACGTGGAGAGGAGGGGACGGCTTAGGCTTGGAGCAAGTCTTCCCAGAGTAAATGGACAATGTGAAGTAAGAACTGGAGGGGGAAGGGCATCTGAGGAAGAAGGGGATGCCAGGTAGGACGCAGTGGTGCTGACCATCACAAGGCTGGTTCTGGGTATAAGAACTCAGGAGAGGGGTCAGGGTTGGGATGGAGATTTGCAAATGATAATTAGAGTAAAATCATCCCCTTCTCCTGAAGGGAAAGTCATTGAGGGTAGATTTCAATAGCCTCCTAAATGTTTCAGTTGGTCCAGTTCAGTTCAGTTGCTCAGTCGTGTCTGGCTCTTTGCAACCCCATGGACTGTAGAACGTCAGGGTTCCCTGTCTATCACCAACTCCTGGAGCTTGCTCAAACTCATGTTCATAGAGTTGGTGATGATGCCATCCAACCATTTCATCCTCTGTCATCCTCTTCTTCTCTTGCCTTCAATCTTTCCCAGCATCAGGGTCTTTTCAAATAACAAATTTGCAGGCATATTGAGTGCAACACCTAAATGTTTAGTGTGGGCTAACCTAGGCTGTCCTAGGCTCTGAACTAGGAGTCGAGGATAGAGCAGTGGGGAGAGAAATCCTGGGAAGCATACACTCTGATAAGAGAAGACAGACAAGCAATGTTAATCCTACAGAAACAATAAAGGGGAGGCAGGGGCCTGGGAGGGAGTCAGGAGGTGTGTTTCAGCTTCTATCAGTGGTCAAGGCAGGCCTTGCTGAGATGACACGGAACAGAGACTAGAGAGAAGCAAAGTGCGGACCTAGCAGATGTGACTGAGGGTAGAGCAGCCCGTCAGGAAGGCTCCTCAGTGGCAAAGGCCCAGGCTTGCGATGATGGAGAAAGAGCCAGGGAGCCAGCGAACTAGAAGGACATGTGAGGAGAGAGAGTGACAGAGAGATAGGAGAAAGGAGTCCTAAGCGGGGCAGGAAATGCTGCAGTCTCAAGGGCTGTGATGAGCGCGCTGGCTTTTGCTTGAGACAACTAGGGAGCAGAGAGGTGACTGGCTTTCCCTATGGTATTTAAAGGAACTGCTTCGGCTGCTAGGCTGGGAACGCACTGTGTGGGGCGAGAGCAGAAGCAGGAAGAGCAGGGAGGATCCTCTTCCCTTCATCCAAGAGACAGATGTGGGTGGTGCAGGGTCTGGGATGCAGGTGGTGAGAATACACTGGATTCTGGATATATTTTGAGGGTAGAATCAATAGCACTTGTTGATGATGGATGCAGTGGGAAGGAGGAGGATGTGGAAGGGGCCAGAGAAGTGGGGAGATAAGGAAGAAGAGAAAAGAGAGTCATGGGTGACTCTTAGATTGTAAGTGTGGGGTGAACAACTGGAAGGATGGTTTGCTGTTAACTGGTCTGGTTTGAGATGGCTCAGTTGAAGGAGGCCAGATGGGGAGGGCAGCTGAAGAAGCAGTTTTGCATGTGTCGAGCTGGGACGGGTATCAGGCATCCACATGGGGACAGAGAAGAAGAGTGGAATGCATCAGTGTAGGGTACTGGGAATCACCAGCGGTCCAGATGGAGTCCAAAGCCTTGTGACTGGATGAGATCACTGGTGTACATGGTAACAAGAAGAGGCCTGAGCACTGAGTACCGCAGATAAAACTCAGAGGAGGTGGGGGAGGGGTCAATACGAGGCAAACACAAAGCAGTCAGAGGCACACAACCAGGAGTGGCCGCTAAGAGTCAAGGCAAGACAGAGTTTCAAATTCCTAGAAAAGGAGAGGAAAATTCTTCATCCGACATCCCTAGCTAAAATCACCCCCAAATGTCTGAATCTTTAGCCATACAGTCAAATTAAATAAGAACCTACTGGAGTTTACTATTGGAACTGCAAGTAACTCCATGGGGGTAGGGGTGGGAGTAGGGAACTCTCAAATCCATCCAATGAGGGGAATAAATTAGGATGCTGGCTTTCTAACACTGAAACCAGACAAGCTGCCCTGAGGATCACTGATGGGGGATGGGTGGTTATTAGGGAGCACTGGATAATAATGCTGGTGGTTTACACTCACAGCACTCACGTAACCCACCAAGCAGCCCTATCTAATGTATGCTATGATTATTTATCCTCATTTCACAAACAACGCAGGTGAGGCACTAGGGAGTCTAGGTCATTCATTCATCATTACACGGCAGGCTGAAAGGCAGGCAGGCCAGGAGGGAGGTGCCAAATAAGTAGACTTTTAACTAGCAGGAGACCTTTGGGTGGTGTGGTTCGAGACTGATCTCATCAGCGCATACATCAGCTATCTGGGGAGAAGGGTGCAGTGGAGGGCTCTCCAGAGAGCCTTACCACCCTCTCTACAATCTTGTTTCTCTGGGGAAAAAAGATATGCGGGAACCTCTAGAACATAATGTGTTCACAACCTCAAGGGGAAGAGAGGTACTCTACATCTCCAGAGAACTAGAGAAAGTTCAATAAAACCTATGAGATATATAGACTAAATATAATGCCTAAGTGAATACAGCCACTTCTGTTACAGATTTGGATATGAGGGCAACAACATATTTCACTTCATTACTGGCTTTCAGAGAACAAAAATGTGCGAATACACAGCAGAAAGGCTATAGTCTGTCTTCATGGAAATCACCATATTCTCATCTTCAAAGATACCAGATATTCTTTAAAAGTTGCATTAAGTGATAAAGCTATATTGTACAACGTAGGCTATAAAACCACTGTCTTATAATAACTATAGAGTGTAACTTTTAAAAATTATGATCACTATATTGTACAATGTAGTAGTATTGTACATGGACTATACTTCATTAAAAAAAAGGTAATGGATATTCTTTAAAAGTTGTGCTGCATGTAGTATTAATGGTCTTAAAAATGTTGTGCATGTTTATAAACAAACTCTCTTGATACTGTTTCCAGCGGCCCACAGTCTCCATCGTAGACCAGAATCCAGGTTTAACACCTTGGAAACAGATACCAGGTACAGCAACATAACACACTTCTGAAAACAAAGACACATGATTTCATTCTGCTGCAGTCTGCCAAAACCATTCTTGTTATGACAGTAAGACGCTCTTTCAGCATCTCATAATGAAAGTAAAAACATTAAAAAAAAAGACTCACTGTATCTTCCCCACCTCTTAACTTTTTCGTGTTCCAGAAAGATACAATGACTTCAAACTGTTAACTCTCATAGAGGGGTGCTAATTCAACAGGAAGAAAGGAATGAGCCTGTCTTCCTAAGAAAAGATGAACATCATTTTTAAAAAGTCTTGCACGTATTTTACGCAAGGCTTTTAAAATCCAGATTTGTGTCTACTTGAGTAACTTGAACAGAAACTGTCACATCCGGGCCTTCCTAATAACCAGAGTAAACACAGTGTTATCAAAACTTCCGTGAGCTCTTGGGACACTCCTTAAGTGTCAGCCTTGGGCACCGGATACGTGACAGACACTAAGAAGGGTCTTTGCAATTCATCCATTTATTCATTTGTCAAAAATTTCTTGTGCTCCTACTAGGTGCCAAGCACAGAGTTCCTGCTCACTGGCTCCGAACAGAGGGGGAGTGTTGAGAGGCTGAGACAGTTTGAAAATAGCCTCCTACACAACTCGGCAGCATTATAAACATTACGAAGAAGACCAGCGAGGGCAGGAGTGATAGGAATGAGAAGGAGTGTTAATTTCGACCTGACAGGTAGGCATTTCTGAGAAGGTACTTGAGCTGTCGCCCTGAGGAAGCTGCAATCTTCTGCACTCATACTAACAAGGTGAGGCACGGCTCACCACGGAATCCCCAGCACCTAGGAGGCATGTGGATCGGTCTCCAGCAAGTGCTCAAGAAATAGCTGCCCAGTGAATGAGAAAGAATTCAAAGTAGTGTGCAAGGCAGCACCGGTGGGCAGGGGGTCAGGCGCCCGCTGTGCCACGGTAACACCACCGCCGCGCACTGCCCACGGGGCCGGTCAACTCTCCCGGGCGCTGTCGCAGTGAGGGTCTTGTCCGGAGCTCCCCACGAGCCCCGTGGGCGTAGCCAGGACAGCACCATGCTCCCCACTTTACAGATCACCCCCGCCAGGCCCGGCATCTCCCACCGCCCAGCTGGGATGCCCGCCCGCCGGCACTGCTTCTTCGGAAGGAAATAAAGGGGGAAAGTGCTACCGAAACTTCTGGGACTGCGTGTTTTTTCTCCTGGCCTAGGACGCCCGACGGCCGCGCCCGCCGGCCCAAACCTGAGGACGCGCGGGCCGGAGGGAGCGCGGGGGCGGCGGCGGGCACCGATTCCAGGCCACGGGGCGGGGGCACAGCGGGTCCGTCGGCGGGTTCTGCAGCGGACGGGTGACGGGCGAGACGAATGTGTGGGCTACAGAAGATGAAGGAATGGATGCATGGCTGGTCCAGTGGACGGAGTCAGACCCATACGGCGAGAGGGGCGTAGATGAGGGCAGACAAACCAGCAGTGCGAAGGACGGTGGGAACGCTGGCAGATGCTTGGAGGAGGCGTGACGGGACGGAAGGGCAGATGGGAGCACAGCTGGGTGCGACAGACAGATGCCTGGGGAACCGCTGGCCAAAGAACAGAGGCTGGAGTGCGCAGGAGCTGAGAGAGACAGACAGTCAGAACCTGGGCCACTGATCCGGCCGTTAAGTGGCCACAGGCCAGTGTCGCCCATTTCCTAACTCAGTGGATTTGAAGGAGTCACCGTGTGCCCGAGTGTGACCAAACGAGGGTGCCCAGAGTCCATCCAGGTCCTCCACACTTGCCCCAAAGCACCCACGAGGAACAGAGGAAGAAACGGGGCCGTTTTGAACATAGCCCTCGGCTTTCTGCACCGCTGAATCCAGAGGAAGATTCCTGAACCCAAAGAGGGCTCCTGCAAGCACAGCCCCTTACCAGGTGTCTATCAGTCTCTCTCAAAAGAAAAGGCAAGGCACGCGGCCATGTGAACACACGTCCTAACTGGCAGGGCCACGGACGCCCTCCTGGAGTTTGAATTTCTGGACAGTCCCTCTCTGGCCTTGACCAGCTGTGGATGTAGAGCTCCATCTCCTTAAAGATACTCTGCCTGGCCTAGCCTACATCCTGCTCCCAGCTGGAGTGTCTCTGGATGCACCAGAACAGGAGCTGCAAAACCAGATGGGTTCAGGGGCTCCACAGACATTGCAAACACCTGGTATGAAACCTAGGGTAGGTGCCTTTCCTAAAAGGTATTTAAGTTCAGGTAAAATGACAACAATGAAAGAATGTTGCTTTGCTAGCCTCACTTTGAACACAAACTTTATACAAAGTCTGATGCTAGAGGCAGCGACATATTTCAAAGTCCTTCCAGCTCTGACATACAAGGGCCTTTTAGGTTAGACGCACTTTTTTATTGCTGTTGCTTACCTTCTTTATTTTTATTTTTTTCAAGAAAATGCACATATGGCATTGTTTAAGCTATTCTGTGCACTTTATAGTTACTAACTCATTTAATCCTCACAAAATCCAATAAGCAAGGTACTATTATTAGCACATTCAACAGATGAGAAACTGAGAAATTAAATTAACCCCAAGGTCACCCAGCTAAAAAGTGAGAGCCAGGATTTGAACATAGGTATTCCGACTCCAGAATCTAGCTCCTGACTGCCGATATCTACTGCCTCTCTAACTAGAAAACTAACAGGTCCACATAATAAAAATAAGAGTGAATAGTTAGCCTCCCTCCCTCCCAAGGCTATCAATACTGTTACCCAGAGGAAGCCACTGTTTCTAGTTTCCTTCCGGAAAAAGGCAAGTATGCATGTAAAAGCATATATCTAGATATATATATTGTACACCTAACCTACATCTTTTATAAAGAAATAGATGTATTTTATACCACTGCGGCATCTCCTGATCTTACTTAACATATTTGAAGACTTTCATATCAAAACATAAATCTACTTCATTTTAAGCCCTGCAAAATAATCCATTCTAAAGAAGTCATATAATTCACTACCACTCAAGATTTGTTTGGTTTGCAGTCATTTTCTTTGATATATAATGCTACCATAAGCATTTTTATACTTAATGTCTTTCCTTATCTCCACCAGTTTACTTCAGAATAAGTTTGGAGAAGTAGAATTTTTGCCTGCATCTAAAATTTTGATACACATTACTAAATTAATGTGCAAAATGGTTACATACATTTATATATAAATGATTTGTAAATACTGGAAGATTCCAAACTTTTATATTTCCTTAGTGACAACTTCAGATTTCATATAAAATTCTAAGGTATTAGTTGAAAGAGAGTTTTTGCTTACTGATGATTAGAACTAGTCAAACTGTCAAGTTTAGGTTCTTCCTTATGTCCTGTAACAATACTCTCAGCAAGAAAGGGATATTTTAAAAGTTTCACCTGCAGTTTCTAAAAAAGAATATACACCACATGATAATTACTTTCACAATTCAGAACTAGGAACAGTCTGGCAATTTGTCTTTATTATCAATTATGCACCTTCCTCTTTTTGCTTTGGCTTCCAGGATGCTCAAAATTACATCTGATGTTCAATCAAAACTTCAGTAGTAACCAATGAAAAAGCATCATTATTTTTATATTAATGTATTCCTATTTTTAATGATCCAGTTGCACATGTGCGTCTTATATTGTGAACCCCTCAAATCTATTTTGGAAGTAGGTGATCTACAAAAAATATATAATTTAAATCACCTTAAGATTACTAAAGAAGTCTGGTGATGTGACCAAGGGGAGAAGCAAGGAGAGACAATGGGCATTGCCCTCACTCCCTTCCTGTTGGAAACGTGTAAGATACTTAACCACTGCTAACCATTCCTCCTCAGAGAATGGCTAACCATTTCTTAACCACTTCTCTTCAGAATTATCCTCAGAAGATAATCAGTGAGGACGATTCCCCTGATCCTTCCCACTTTGCAACTGGACCACAGGAATTCCAGTTTCAGGGTAGAAAGGGAACTTGGAGACTCCGTTACACCCGTCATGTTACAAATGAGGAAACTGAGGCCCAGAGAGGTGAGGGAACTTACCCGAGGCCACAGCTCTAGGAAATGACAGAAGCAGGACTAGAGCGTGGGTGGCTTGAGGTCCAGGCCAACGTGCTCTCCCACTGCGTAGCCCGCCACTCAGATGGCTTGGGGTGGCCGGAGGAAGGAAGAGAAGGTGACCCCACAGCCCCTAGCAACGAAAACAACAGAAAGACTTGAAGCACTCATAAATAATTAAGCAATTAGCTGCAGCAGCTATTCCCCTCCCTTCCAGCATCCAGTCACCAAGGCAACTTGGGCAGGGTGCCTGCTGGTTGCCTAGTAACAGCGTGGTCTGCTCCCTCGACATGTTCCCTAGGCTTCAAAGGATTCGAGAGCCAGGAAGAGCCTTAGACAGGGGCCACTGTTCCAACACCTTCATTTCCCAAATAGGGCAGTGGCGGCCCAGAGACCTGAGGAACCTGCCCAAGGTCACACAGCTACTCAGAGGCACAGCCAGGCTCCATTTCCAGTTGCTTTCCATTGTACTATGGCTGTCTCAGGGACACTGCAGATGAAGGAAAGGAGATCTCGCCACAGTTCCCAGAATAAGAAAGTAAGATGGAGAGAGCAAGCAGGAAAGAGACAGAGACCTTGAGCTCTCATATGCAATTAACAAGAGCTGGTAATCCCATCAGCCCAACTTTCATCATCACCATGGCAACATGGGTGAGGTGGGTACTGGTTGCCTAGTAACAAGTGGTCCTCTTTCTTCCACTCAATCCAGCTCCCTGGGAGTCACAGGAACAGTAGAATTGTTGGAGCTAGAAGGGAAGGCAGGGTTCCAAACTCAGTCTCCTCCTTTTACCAACATGAGAACTGAGGTTTGGGGCAAGGTGACTCAGCCACCGAACTAGGTAGGGACAGGGACTCCCTGGTGGTCAGCCAGCCTTTCCTGAATGCCATTTATACTTGTCACAGCACCATGGAAAGGGGAGCTTCACTCAATAAAGACAAAACACGGCAGGGGGATAGCAAGTGGTCCCTGGGTGGTATTTCTACCATGTGTCTGGATGGTGGCAATGCTGCACACAAGGCCTGGCACACAACTGGCACTCTGCATGGGCCTCTAAAGAAAGAACACCTGAATCAAATGCCTGCTTTCCCCAAACCTGGAAAGCTTCTTATCCCTTGCCACCTCGGTCTCTACATCTGAGGAGTGGGCATACTGATGGTCCCTACCTCTTGAGCTGTCATTAGGATTAAACGAGAAAATGTATAGGTCAAGTCTCCAGTATTAAGTAAAGATGCAGTACATGTTAAGTATTCATTTACTCCAGTTTATCAGTAAATATTTGTTGCATGTCTGCCATACAAACACCACTGTTCTAGGCTCTTGAGATTTGTTAGTGAGCAATACAGGCAAAAGAAATTCCATGCCTGCTTTCCCCAAACCTGGAAAGCTTCTTATCCCTTGCCACCTCGGTCTCTACATCTGAGGAGTGGGCATACTGATGGTCCCTACCTCTCGAGCTGTCATTAGGATTAAACGAGAAAATGTATAGGTCAAGTCTCCAGTATTAAGTAAAGATGCAGTACATGTTAAGTATTCATTTACTCCAGTTTATCAGTAAATATTTGTTGCATGTCTGCCATACAAACACCACTGTTCTAGGCTCTTGAGATTTGTTAGTGAGCAATACAGGCAAAAGAAATTCCTGTCTCAGGAAGAACACTTTCCAATAGAATGGATATATTATTATATCTATATATACACACGTATCTATTTAAGTGTTTGCTGAATGGATGCAGAAACTTATTGGCAATGTGCTATGTTTATGTTACTAAGCTCCTTCTCTTAAGACTGAGAAGTTTCCTGTTTACAGGGTGTGATGCTATAAATATGCAGGCCTGTCTTATATGTGGAAACTCCCGTCTTCCCTTCTTATAGAAGCACGGAAGAAAAAAAGGAGGGCAGTGGCCACTAGATGGCAGACCTCAATCTCTGCAGATAAATGACCCGAAGGATGCTTCCAGTGAAGGCAAGGAAGGACTGCAGTCGGTCCATCGCAGGGCAAGGCTGGAGGGGTGGGAGAGACCAGAAATGCTTCTGGGTGTGACACTGGAGTTCTCGGGGGAGGCTGTCGTGTGGTGTAAGAGAGACTGCTGTAATGAGAATGAATCCTGTGTTAACCAGGATCCTGCCACGTGGAAGCTGTGTGACCCAGGGAGGTTTTATTCACCTTGCTGAGCTCCACATTCCACAGAGGTAACAACAGAGCTCCCTCTGGTTGCTGCTTTGAGGCATACATGAGAAAACACGACTAAGGCACCTTGCAAGCTGCACATGGAAAAAGCGTTGTTACTCATCTAGAATTGAAAAGATGCCTGAAGGTCTGGTTCAGGGTTGCAAGTGGAAGAGAGAGGGCCAAGGGGAAGAGCACTTATTAAAGCCTCTGCAGTGAGGAGACAGAGGTCCTCCCAGTCACTAAGCCTGGGAATTGTGGCACTGAGGCTGGCTTGTCTCACCCTCCACCTCCCTATCCACCTCCCTATCCACTCATCAGCCCCAGAGTCCTTGCTTTGTTCTTCTCACCCTTGTATCGGTCTTCTCTCTTTATTGCCAGGGGCAGCACCTGCCCTGGGCAAGCTGAGCACATAGCCTCCCTGCTTCCAGGGTCCTCCAGCCCGTGGCGAGACACACCCTGAGCAACTGTCCTGAAACATCCATCTGAGCATGCCCCAGTGCTCCGCTGCCGGCTCTCCAGGGAAAGCTCCGAGTCTGGTAGCCAGCAGGGCTCGGCAGCTTCAGGACCCTTCCTGCCTGTGCACACTTGTACTCTCCCACTCCCCAGAGCGTCTGGAGCCTGGAGGCATCGGCACCTGCCGGCTTCTCTCCTGCACCTCCACGGCAGCCGCTCTGCCCCTCTCCCCCTCAGGTCTCCAGACAAAGCTCTTCCCCAGCCTCCCACGCTAGAGCAAGTCCTCCTCCTGGATCATTTCCTGCCAGCACGTGTCACAGCCGCACTGGTCTACTGCTTCCCACACCATAATATCCGGTCCCAGACGGCCAGGCCCCTCGTCTTCACTGCTATGCCCTACTGCCCAGCCCAGTGTCGGCCACGTGGACAACACGTCATCAGCATCTGTTAAGTACATGAACTGGGTACACAGCAGCTAGAGACTGAAAACAACAGTCTATGAATTCATCTCCCGGTTTCTAGACGTTCTCTGTCGTCAGTGCATCCTTTGTGTGGATGGCATGTTAGTCTTCCAAAACAGCACCTTTGTTCTTTTACTTCTTTCCTCAAAAGCCTGAGCAAATGGCTAAATGGCTGTCTTCAGCAAGCTGAGGTCAGAGATCTCCAGTGTAGCATTTGAAATCCTTTCCACTCAACTATACTTCCAAATATATATGGTTATGTAGTATATATGCCTATAATTATATTTATGTGGAAACAGAGGAATATGTAGAAGTTTTTGGAAATATACATAGTTGGACACACGCCCTTTCCCTTGGAGTGTTCTCCCTTCTGCCATGACATGTACTCCCATAGGCAGGCCTATGACCCCTCAAAGTATGGCACGTGGAATATGCAAGCTGCTACATCAGCGATCTGTCTACTCCCCGCCCAGTGAACACACCGTGTGCCCTCACATCTTGGCACTTTTGCCTGAGATCTTTCCTCTTCCCTGTCCTTCCAAACTGTCTAACCCTCTTCCAAGGGCCAGAGCAAGTTTCACTGCAAGGGATTAGCCACCGCATACACTCCAGAGAGGTGCAGGAGATCCAGAGGTGCAGGGGCACATCTGAGCAGGTGCCCAAACTCCTTTCCTCAGGAACCCTCTTGCCTGACAGCAGGGAAACTGGGAAGTAACCATGTTTTTTCCCTTGGTTAAGAAGAAAGCCCCACCTCTTGAGAATTCAGACTGAAGGACTTTTGTTGGGACCCCACAGTAGTTCACTGGTTGGAAGAACCATGATTCAAACAAGCAACTCCTACTGTTGGGCATTTAAACTGTTACCAAGGTTTGCCTTCTTTATGCGCCCTCCCCTCCCTACAATAAATATACTCTGCAAATCACTGGCTCCTTATCTAACAGTAGTTATCAATGCTCTGCCAGGCCAATCAATCAACCAGAGGTGAGGATGGTTCAGATCAGAAACTGGACCTGAAGAGGAAGTTCAGTAGGCCTCCAGTTGGTCTTTGAAAAGTATTTTTAATTGATTTTTAATTGGAGGAGAATTCCTTTGCAGTGCAGTGTTTGGAAGTTTATAAAGGAGAGGAAAAGGTGGGCAGTAGAGAGGCGATGTGAGCTGAGGGAGATACAGAAGTGTGTGTCTGAGCCCACCCTTCACTGCTGTGTGATTTGGGTCAAAGCAAGCTCTTGGCTGCTTCTTTTTATTCATGTAAAAAATGACTCCCCACCAGGATCTGCTTCACAGCGCTGTCTGGAGGTGAGGCCCTGCATGAGCCGTAACATGCTCCATGAGTGCTGGCTGCTATTTCCGTATTCCCGGCGGGGACAGCCCCCCGTCCTCCGTGCTGTGTGAACATGGGTATTCTCCTTGGCACTTCAGAGACTTAGAGAAGAGTGCAGAGGGCAAGGACTGTCCTGGTCTGCCTGAGACTCTCAGGACCGTAACACTGGAAGTCCTGAGAAATCCCGCCTCAGTCCTGGGCAAATCTGTGAGGCTGGCTGTGCCAAGGGCACGCCCCTGGAGCACGTCCTGTGGCACGTGGTTTCCACGGCCGTCATGGAGGCTTTCACCCCTGTGGGCAGCTGACAATTGTGGGCAGAGTGGGAGTTTACTGCTGGTCACTTCTTGACAGCTAAGAAGCTAACTGCTTTATGGGCATGATTTGGTTTTGAGCTTTCAGTTATGGCTCAGGTATCACTAGTGGAACATTTTGCAAGCCAGTATTCTCAGGAAGGGCGCGGTGCTTCCCAAAGCTTTATGTTTAAACTTAAATAACTGCATGGTTTCATGGCTTAAGAAATTCTGATATAGAAAACATCAACTTCCTCAGCAAACTATTAGAAGATGGTGAGCCATGTTATAAAATGACCACCTGGTAACTTCCTTGGTAGTCCAATGGCTAAGACTCCACACTCATTGCAGGGGGGCCAGGTTCAAGTCCTGGTCAGGAAAGTAGATCCCACATGCCACAACCAAAGATCTGGCATGCTGGAACTAAAAAGATCCCATGTACCACAACTAAGACCTAGTGCAGCCAAAGACATAAAATAAATAAATATATATATATTTAAAAATAACAACCCCCCCCCAACAAATGATCACTGATATCCTCACTTTCTATATTAACTTAAGTTCCTTGAGGGTGGAAAGTCCACCTCTGTGGTCTTCACAAAAGGTGGCTGAAGTAGCAAGTCCTTAATAAATAGTGGGATGATGAATTTCTGTATGATTAAAACTTTCATGAAATATTTTATGTCATTTACTACTTAAGAGCTGAGCAGTCTAAAATTTGGAAAGCTATTATCAACTAATAGGTGATTAGAAAAGGAAAATAAAGCAATTTCTGAAATGAAATTACATTATTTGTTTTCCTTTAAAAAAACGTAATTGCATCAGTTTTTTAGAGCAATAACTACTGTGCAAAGTGCTACATTAGGAATCATGAAGATGCTTTGAACAGCATTTTAGGCTAATGACATCTTGCAGTTACTTAATCTCTTACCATGAGCAGGAATTCCATGCTCCAAAAACAGAAAGATATTGTCAATTTTTTTTACTTTTTTCTTATTGATTTTCATTTGGTACATATTATGTACCTAATACTAATTTGCATATTATGGTACTTCTTTAAAAATGTCTTTAGTTTTTATGATAAGATGGTGTCTTTCCCTGGGAAGTGAAGGATATGCACATCTTATTTACACAAAGTCTGTTACAAAATTTGGTCACTAGTGGAGTCATAATCAACATGGTACCCCAGAGATCACCTTACATGTATGTCTTGTGTCATAAATATTCACTATCATTGACAATGATCTTGGAGATAATTAAGAATAATTTTGCTCTTTTAAAAAACTTCCAGAACACTCAGAACTAAACTCTGGATTATTTTAACTTTGAGTTGATTCTTTATCATTCCTAAAATGCCCAAGAGTCATCTTTTATACTGCATGAAACATAATCTTGTCAACAAAATACAGTGGCATTTTTTTTCATATTTTGCAAAAGCAGAGTTAATGATGCAAATAATTTCCTATCTTTCTTCTGAAGGAAAACCATTAATAAGACCATACTCCTTGCAAGAATCAAAATTTAGTAGTAAGAGGGCACAAATCACCCATAAAGGCAAGACACACATTAGCAGTGAGGAAACAAGCCTAATGATTATAATGTCCAGATGGAAATGAGTAACTGAATCATTCTCTATCAAATCAAATAGCATCTTAATAAGTTGTTACATCATCTCTGTTGATTTAATTTAGCTGAAAGATATGAGAAAATAATTATGATTTGCAAAAATATCTTCATTTCCAATGCTTATTAGCATTTGGCCTGTGAATCCCCTCCTTTTATTCTGAAGGTGATGTTATTCCAAAATGCCTTTTAGGTTTCTTTCACTCAAAAGCAGTCCATGTTCAAAAGAAAAACAGCCCCAAACTGGAATGAAATTATTGAAATAAAAAAAAAAAAAAAAAAGGAACTCCAGTGTTTGGTCAAATCTTTTATCAAAGAAAGGATCCAAACACTTCTTTTGCCAGGCAAGCTGGTAAGTACAAGTTGTCATGGAAACAGGATGTATTCAAATTATACTAGGAATGACGTTCTCCATCTAACTAGGGGTTCATCTCCTCTAAATGGGGAGAAATTGTTGTAGCTGAAATCCATTATATTTCTTTCAATTCTGCATTAAAAACAATCATTTCCTTTATTTTATATAGAAGTACACAGACACGGAGCCTCACTCTCATAAAAGAGAGAATTAAAATTACTTGCAAAAGAACTGGTGCGTAAATAAAAGGCATAAAATGAAAATGAATGCTATGATATAAATTGATTGACGCACAGTGAAGGGGTAAAGAATGGAAATCAGACCATACAAAACCACCTTCACTTACAATGGGATATATTTTCCTCCTATAGCATTAGTGACTATTTTTCATCAAATGATGTAGGCCAGGTCTGGAAGATGGGGTGATTTGTTAACAGGTGTACTGTCGTGACTGCCCCAAACATCTAAGAAAGACACAGGAAATGCGAGGCTGTGATGAGCAGGCATTTCCCACTGCCTATAAGGCAACCATCAAGAAACACACGGTATAAGCTAATTTTCTAGGGAAAGAGTCACAGCATGAAAGGCCCTTGAAGTCACAGTATATCTAAGAGGTAGCCAGAAATTCTTTTTGAATCAAGGTAATTCTAGAGAACATCTTTTAAATTTTTTTTCAGGTGAATATAATATTTTTCCGCTATTTCCTTCCAAGAAGTGAGAAAAAAGGTTTTTCATGTCTTTCAGCCTGGAAGGCACCCCACTCTAGTACTCTTGCCTGGAAAATCCCATGGACGGAGGAGCCTGGTAGGCTGCAGTCCATAGGGTCACTAGGAGTTGGACACGACTGAGCGACTTCACTTTTCGCTTTTCACTTTCATGCACTGGAGAAGGAAATGGCAACCTACTCCAGTGTTCTTGCCTGGAGAATCCCAGGGACAGGGGAGCCTGGCAGGCTGCCATCTATGGGTTTGCACAGAATCAGACACGACTGAAGTGACTTAGCAGCAGCAGCAGCAGCAGCCTAGAAGGATGAGTTCTCAATAAAGCCTCAGGCACTTAAGACAATGATCATTCAAATTAAAATGCCAATGGTTCCAAAATATATAAAGAACTCTTAAAACTCAACAATAAGAAAAGGATGACTCAATTTAAAAGTGGACTAAGACCTGAACAGACATCTCACCAAGGAAAACATAGAGTTGGCAAAAAAAGCATATGAAAAGATTCTCAACGTCACATGCCATTAAGGAACTGCAAATTAAAACAAGATACCCGTGCACACTGATTAGAAGAGCCAAAATCCAAAACCACTAACAATATCAAATGCTGATGAAGGTGCGGAGCAACAGGAACGCTCGTTCATTGCTGATGGAATGCAAGTGGTACAGCCATTTGGGAAGACAGTAGCAATTTCTCACAAAACTAAACATACTCCTACCATTCAATTCAGCAAATCTACTACTTGATATCTAGCCAAAGTAGCTGAAACCATGTTCATACAAAAATCCACACATAAATGTTAATAGCAATTTATTCACAACTGCCAAAACTTGGAAGCACCAAAGATGTTCTTCAGCTAGTAAATGGAGAAATGGTTGATTGGTTCAGTTGCTAAGTTGCATCCAGCTCTTGCAACCCCATGGACTGTAGCCTGCCAGGCTCCTCTGTCCAGGGATTCTCCACGTAAAAATACTGGAGTGAGTTGCCATTTCCTTCTCCAAAAATAAACTGTAGTATATAATATTAACTGGAATATTATTCAGAGACAAAAAGAAATGAAATATCAAGTCATGAAAGGATATGAAGAAGCTTAAGTGTATACAACTAAGTCAAAGAAGACAATCTGAAAAGGCAACATACCATATAATTCAACTATATAACAATTTGGAAAAGGCAAAACTATGGAGACAGTAAAAGGATCAGTATTTGCCAGCAGCTAGCAGGAAGTGACCGATGAACAAAGAAATGAGAATTTTTAGGGCAGTGAAGCTATTCTCTATAATACTATAATGATGCATATGTCATTATGTATTTGTCAAAGCCCACAGAATGTGCAACAAGACTGAGCCCTAATGTCAACCACGGGCTTTGGATGATAACGATGTGTCAGTATAGGTTCACTGATTGTAACAAATGTAAAGGAAATGCGAGGCTGTGATGAGCAGGCATTTCCCACTGCCTATAAGGCAACCATCAAGAAACACACGGTATAAGCTAATTTTCTAGGGAAAGAGTCACAGCATGAAAGGCCCTTGAAGTCACAGTATATCTAAGAGGTAGCCAGAAATTCTTTTTGAATCAAGGTAATTCTAGAGAACATCTTTTAAATTTTTTTTCAGGTGAATATAATATTTTTCTGCTATTTCCTTCCAAGAAGTGAGAAAAAAGGTTTTTCATGTCTTTCAGCCTGGAAGGCACCCCACTCTAGTACTCTTGCCTGGAAAATCCCATGGACGGAGGAGCCTGGTAGGCTGCAGTCCATAGGGTCACTAGGAGTTGGACACGACTGAGCGACTTCACTTTTCGCTTTTCACTTTCATGCACTGGAGAAGGAAATGGCAACCTACTCCAGTGTTCTTGCCTGGAGAATCCCAGGGACAGGGGAGCCTGGCAGGCTGCCATCTATGGGTTTGCACAGAATCAGACACGACTGAAGTGACTTAGCAGCAGCAGCAGCAGCAGCCTAGAAGGATGAGTTCTCAATAAAGCCTTTGTTCAGGCACTTAAGACAATGATCATTCAAATTAAAATGCCAATGGTTCCAAAATATATAAAGAACTCTTAAAACTCAACAATAAGAAAAGGATGACTCAATTTAAAAGTGGACTAAGACCTGAACAGACATCTCACCAAGGAAAACATAGAGTTGGCAAAAAAAAGCATATGAAAAGATTCTCAACGTCACTGCCATTAAGGAACTGCAAATTAAAACAAGATACCCGTGCACACTGATTAGAAGAGCCAAAATCCAAAACCACTAACAATATCAAATGCTGATGAAGGTGCGGAGCAACAGGAACGCTCGTTCATTGCTGATGGAATGCAAGTGGTACAGCCATTTGGGAAGACAGTAGCAATTTCTCACAAAACTAAACATACTCCTACCATTCAATTCAGCAAATCTACTACTTGATATCTAGCCAAAGTAGCTGAAACCATGTTCATACAAAAATCCACACATAAATGTTAATAGCAATTTATTCACAACTGCCAAAACTTGGAAGCACCAAAGATGTTCTTCAGCTAGTAAATGGAGAAATGGTTGATTGGTTCAGTTGCTAAGTTGCATCCAGCTCTTGCAACCCCATGGACTGTAGCCTGCCAGGCTCCTCTGTCCAGGGATTCTCCACGTAAAAATACTGGAGTGAGTTGCCATTTCCTTCTCCAAAAATAAACTGTAGTATATAATATTAACTGGAATATTATTCAGAGACAAAAAGAAATGAAATATCAAGTCATGAAAGGATATGAAGAAGCTTAAGTGTATACAACTAAGTCAAAGAAGACAATCTGAAAAGGCAACATACCATATAATTCAACTATATAACAATTTGGAAAAGGCAAAACTATGGAGACAGTAAAAGGATCAGTATTTGCCAGCAGCTAGCAGGAAGTGACCGATGAACAAAGAAATGAGGATTTTTAGGGCAGTGAAGCTATTCTCTATAATACTATAATGATGCATATGTCATTATGTATTTGTCAAAGCCCACAGAATGTGCAACAAGACTGAGCCCTAATGTCAACCACGGGCTTTGGATGATAACGATGTGTCAGTATAGGTTCACTGATTGTAACAAATGTACCACTGTGGTGGGGGACTTTGATAGTGGGGGAGACAGTGCATACACAGAGGTAATAGGCAGGGAAGCCTGTGCATCCTGCTCAGTTTTATTGTGAACCAAAAGCTGCAAAAAAAAAAAAAAAATACAGACTAGTTAAAAAAAATACCAACAGCAATAATAGCTACCATTTCATGACTGCTTAACTATGTTCCACATTTACTTATCTCAGTTCTTCCACATATCAACTCTATGAGCTAGATATGACGATCATCCCCATTTTATATACTGGAGACTCAAAAGGGTTAAATAACATTTCCACAATTACACAGCAAGAGGTACAAAGTTGACAGCCAGGTCAGCTTGGTTCCAAGCCTGTGCTGCTAACATCTGCAAACTCTCCTCTTAAGGACATGTTTCACCTCCCTGAAGACATCTCTGTGTCATATGAAAAATGAGTTTGGCATTTGACTTAGGAAAGGGTTAGAATTATGCTCCAAACTGGTAAAAACAGAACACTGTGGGAAAAGTGTACAAAGAATATATACGCTTATTAAATAAACAACATGAAACTAGCAAAACAGCAAGAGCTTCAACTACAAATTAACAGCCATTTAGCATTTGCCATAAGACTGGCTGAACCATCTCCCTGTAGAGAGAGACTATTTAAAAGACATAAACTAATAGATCTGAGAACTCCAAACACCCAAAACATGAAGAAAACTACACGAAAGCAGAGAATAAGCAAATTGCTCAATACAACAAAAGAGAAACATCATGAAAAGAGAAACAAAAATAAGGATTAGAGAACATATTTCATGGGAAGTAATCCAAGAAAGAAGACAGAGAAGTAATCTCTATAAAGTGCTGAAATTAAAAAAAAAAATGTCAACCTAGAATTCTGTATCTAGTGACACATCTTTTCAGAGACAATGGAGAAGAATTGTGATTCTAGAAAGATGGAGTAGAAATGCTTTTCTCAATTTTTCTAAATGCAGTGAAAAATCCTGAACATTATATATGAAATAAACAGAAGGTGTAAAGATAGGGACCCAAGGAATAAAACAATGGTGAGGTCCCTGGGATATTTTTTTTTTTTTTGCCATGTATATTTCCCAGATTTAGAGTTGGAAAAGCTGGCAACTTGGAAATGACAATGGGTACAGAAAAGAAAAACCCCAACAAAAGCCCTCCTCCCTAGCTAAAGGATATGAAAAGGAGTAGCACAGCAAGATAAAAACTTTTATACAATTACTACTCCACATCGGTTCCCCGGTGGCTCAGCGGTAAAGAATCCGCCTGCCAATGCAAGAGACACAGGTTCTACCCTGGGCTGGGAAGATGTCCTGGAGGAGGAAATGGCATTCCACTCCAGTATTCCTGCTGGGATAATCCCATGGATTGGCGTGCTACAGTCCGCGGGGTCACAAAGAGTCAGACATGACTGAGCACACACACTCTAGCCCAGCCAAAAATCACAGGAAAGACTGTCACCCCACCTCTACTCAAGCTGGAAAGGCCAAGAAGGGAGCTGAAGCTTCTATGTAATACAAGCCAAAAAACCATGATCCTACAAAACAGCCTATCCACAAAAAAACTCACTTCAAATACAGCAACAATTAAATTAAAATGAAAAGGATGGGAAAAGATATGCCATGTAGATACTAAAAAAATATAAGAGCAGCTCTATTAATATCAGAAAAATAGACTTCAGAGCAAAGTTTACTAGAGACAAAGGACTGTACATAATGAAGAAAGGATCAACCCACCAGGAAGACATAATGACTCCAAACATGTGTGCACCAAACAAAAGAGGCTCAAAATATACAAAGCAAATCCTGAAATAGCAGAAAGGAGAAAACTGATCCACAATTCCACCTGAAGTGAATCAACGCTCTACTCTCAGCAACTGACAAAAACCATGAGACAGAAAATTAGCAAAGGTAAAGAAGAAATGAACAACAAAATCAATCAACAACATGTAACTAAAATATACTGCACTTTAGCAGAATATACGTATTTTTCAAACGCTCTAGAATGTCCACCAGTACAGATTATATTCTGAACATAAACCTTAACAAATTAAAAAAAAAAAGGAACAGGAAAATTCCTAAACACTTGAAAAGTAAACAGTACACATACAATAATCCACAGGCTAAGAGAGGTCTCAACAACGCCTAGCTGTGGACATGACTGGTGATGAAAGTAAAGTCTGATGCTGTAAACAGCAATATTGCACAGGAACCTGGAATGTTAGGTTCATTCAGTTCAGTTCGGTCAGTTCAGTCGCTCAGTTGTGTCCGACTCTTTTGAATCAAAGCAAATTGGAAGTGGTCAAACAGGAGATGGCAAGAGTGAATGTCGACATTTTAGGAATCAGCAAACTAAAAAGGAACGGGGGAATTTAACTCAGATGACCACTATATCAACTACTGTGGGCAAGAATCCCTTAAAAGAAATACAGTAGCCATCATAGTCAACAAGAGAGTCTGAAATGCAGTACTTGGATGCAATCTCAGAAATGACAGAATGATCTCTGTTCATTTCCAAAGCAAACCATTCAATATCACAGTAATCCAAGTCTATGCCCCAACCAGTAACACTAAAGGAGCTGAAGTTGAACGGTTCTCTGAAGACATACAAGACCTTCTAGAATTAGCAGCCAAAAAAGATGTCCTTTTTTAAAATAGGGGACTGGAATGCAAACACAGAAGTCAAGGAATATCTGGATTAATGGGCAACTTTGGCCTTGGAGTACAGAATGAAGGAGGGCAAAGGCTAACAGAGTTTTGCCAACAGAAAGCACTGGTCACAGCAAACATCCTCTTCCAACAACACATGAAGACTCGATACATGGACATCACCAGATGGTCAATACACAAATCAGACTGATTATATTCCTGGCAGCCGAAGATGGAGAAGCTCTATACAGTCAAAAACAAGACCATGAGCTGACTGTGGGTCAGATCATGAACTCCTTATCGCAAAATTCAGACTTAAATTGAAGAAAGTAGGAAAAACCACTAGACCACTCAGGTATGACCTAAATCAAAT
>SJYC01010154.1:0-43144 GCA_006408675.1 Madoqua kirkii | reverse complement strand
TTGAAGGTGGGAAGAGAAGGGGATGACAGATAGCATCTGGTTAGATAGCATCACCAACTCAATGGACATGAGTTTGGGTAAACTCCGGGAGTTGGTGATGGACAGGGAAGCCTGGCGTGCTGCAGTCCATGGGGTCGCAAAGAATAGGATACAACTGAGCGACTGAACTGAACTGAAGAGGGGTCTCAAAGAAAATTTTAAATATACATAAAACTGAATGAAAACAAAAAACACAACTCATTAAAATATATCAGATGCAGCTAATGCACTGCTGAGAAGGAAATTTACAGTACTAAATGCTTACATTAGAAAAGGAGAAAGGTCTCAAATAAATAATACAAACTTCTACATTAATAAGCTAGAAAGAGTAAAGTACTCAAAGCAATAAGAAGGAAGTGAAAAAAGAGAAGATAAAAGCAGAAATCAATAAAATTGAAAATAGAAAAAAAGAAAACTAAGTAAAAAATAGGAGAAAGACACACTTTGCACATGAAAAAGCTGAAAGTATTCATCACCATCAGACTCATGCTACAGGAAATGTCATAGGAATTCCTTCAAGAAGAAGGAAAATTATATCAGAAGGAAATTTAGATATACAGAAAGGGGTGAAGAGAACTGGAAATGGCAGTCACATGAATAAACATATGAATATATTATATTTAAATGACATCTTTAAATAAAAACAATGTAGTGTGGGATTAATAAAAATGTGGCAAGACTAGCACAATAGAGAGAAAGGAATGGAAGCACACTACTTCAAATTTTTATACTGTATATGAAGAGGCATGGTATCACTTGTAAGTTAGAGATTATGCTTGCTGTGTTCCCTAAATGGGCTTCCCAAGTGGCACTAGTGCCAAAGAACCCTACTGCCAACGCAGGAGACACAGGAGACGCGGGTTTGATCCCTGGGTAGGGAAGACCCCCTGGAGAAGGAAATGGCAACCCATGCCAATATTCTTGCCGAGGAAACCTCATGGAGAGTCTGGAGGGGCTACAGGCCGTGGGGTTGCAAAGACTTGGATAAACGTGAGTGTGCGTTCGTGTGCACACACACACCCCGCTTAAACAAACCACTGAAATAAAGCAAAAATTTATAGCAAAGACTTCCCTGTGGCTCAGACAGTAAAGCGTCTTGCCTACAATGCGGGAGACCTGGGTTCGATCCCTGGTCAGGAAGATCTCCTGGAGAAGGAAATGGCAATCTACTCCACAACCATTGCCTGGAAAATCCCGTGGACAGAGGAGCCTGGTAGGCTACAGTCCATGGGGTCGCAAAGAGTCAGACACAACTGAGCGACTTCACGACGACAACGAATGTAACTAAAGAGATAAGAAATCATAAGGAACATTCAATTAATCCAAAATAAGCTTAAAGATAGGGAAAGGAGAAAAAAGAGCAGATAGGACAAGTAGAAAACAAAACAAATAGCAAGATCACAGACTTCAGTTCAGTTCAGTTCTGTCGCTCAGTCGTGTCCGATTGTTTGCGACTCCATGAATCGCAGCACGCCAGGACTTCCTGTCCATCACCAACTCCCGGAGTTCATTCAGATTCATGTCCATCAAGTCGGTGATGCCATCCAACCATCTCATCCTCTGTTGTCCCCTTCTCCTCCTGCCCCAAATCCCTCCCAGCATCAAAGTCTTCTCCAATGAGTCAACTCTTCGCATGAGGTGGCCAAAATACTGGAGTTTCAGCTTTAGCATCATTCTTTCCAAAGAAATCCCAGGGTTGATCTCCTTCAGAATGGACTGGTTAGATCTCCTTGCAGTCCAAGGGACTCTCAAGAGTCTTCTCTAACACCACAGCTCAAAAGCATCAATTCTTCGGCACTCAGCTTTCTTCACAGTCCAACTCTCACATCCATAAATGACTACTGGAAAAACCATAGGCTTGACTAGATGGACCTTAGTTGGCAAAGTAATGTCTCTGCTTTTGAATATGCTGTCTAGGTTGGTCATAACTTTCCTTCCAAGGAGTAAGCGTCTTTTAATTTCATGGCTGCAGTCACCATCTGCAGTGATTTTGGAGCCCCCCAAAATAAAGTCTGACACTGTTTCCACTGTTTCCCCATCTATTTGCCATGAAGTGATGGGACCAGATGCCATGATCTTCATTTTCTGAATGTTGAGCTTTAAGCCAACTTTTTCACTCTACTATCTAGGTTGGTCATAACTTTCCTTCCAAGGAGTAAGCGTCTTTTAATTTCATGGCTGCAGTCACCATCTGCAGTGATTTTGGAGCCCCCCAAAATAAAGTCTGACACTGTTTCCACTGTTTCCCCATCTATTTGCCATGAAGTGATGGGACCAGATGCCATGATCTTCATTTTCTGAATGCTGAACTTTAAGCCAACTTTTTCACTCTCCTCTTTCACTTTCATCAAGAGGCTTTTTAGTTCCTCTTCGCTTTCTGCCAGAAGGGTGGTGTCATCTGCATATCTGAGGTTACTGATATTTCTCCCGGCAATCTTAATTCCAGCTTCTGCTTCTTCCAGCCCAGTGTTTCTCATGATGTACTCTGCATATAAGTTAAATAAGCAGGGTGACAATATATAGCCTTGACGTACTCCTTTTCCTATTTGGAACCAGTCTGTTGTTCCACGTCCAGTTCTAACTGTTGCTTCCTGACCTGCATACAGATTTCTTAAGAGGCAGGTGATAGACTTAAATCTTATTATATTAATATTCACATTAAATGTGGACAGTATAAATACCCTCATTGAAAGTAGGGACTGTCAGATTAGAAAAAAAAGACCCAACAAAAATGCTGCCAAAAAGAAATGTGCTTTAAATGTAGAGACAGAAGCAGGTTAAAAGTAAAAGGATGGAAACTCTATTTTTCTTTCTGCAGGTAATACACAAAATCTTTCAGTTTAACAAATATTTACTGAACATCTCCTACGAACCAGGAATATTTTAAAAATCTGTTAAGAGAACAAAACAATTTTAAGAATTCATTCAAAACCACACACCTCTGTACACAGGCAAACACACACACAGGCAGAAACCCTGAAATTCCAGGCATAAACTGTAAGCAAAATTAGACATTACACTGTTCCTTAGCTTAACTTTATGAGAGTGTCCTATCAAAAAATCATTTTTAAAATTAAAAAATAAGAGTAGATAAAAGATATATTGTCCTACTTATAATAATAAGAAAACTGTGGTGGCCATATCATCACCACACTAAGTGTCAAAGCAAAGAGTATTACTGGGATGACAAAGGTCAAATAATAATATAAAGGAATTACTGCATCAAGAGGACACAGTAACTCTAAACATGTTGCTCCTGATAATAACAGAACTCCAAAATACATGAAGAAAAAACTGTTAAACGTGCAAAGAGAAATATACAAATCCATAATTATAGTGTGAGATTTCAACACCTTGCTCTCAATAATTGATAGAACAAGCAGACAGAAAATCAGTAAGAGTATAAAATATTTCAACAACATTATCGACTGACTTGACTTGACTGACATTTATAGAACATTCTATTTAACAACCACATAGTACACATTCTTTTCCAGCATACATGGAGCATTTAAGCAAGACAGACCATATTCTGGGTCATAAAACAATTTGCAATAAATTTAATAGAACTCAAGTCATATGAGTATGTTCACTGATACAATGGAATTACATTAAAAATTAATAACAGTAATATACCTGGGCATCTCCAAATAAACATAAGCTAAATAACACATGTCTATATAAACCATGCTTCAAAAGAGCAATCAAAAGGGAAATTAGAAAGTATTTTGAAATGAATAAACATGAAAACACACATCAAATTTGTGGGAGGCTGCTGAAGTAGTACTGAGGGGAATTTTATAACAAGGATGCTTGAATAGTGGTCTCAAATCAGTGAATTCAGCTTCATTTTAAGAAACTAGGAAGAGAAAATTGGACTCAAATTAAGTAAAAGAAAGGAAATTATAATAAAGATCAGAGCAAAAACCAATGAAGTAGAAAACAGAAAAACTACAGAAAAAATTAATGAAACAAAAATATACTTTTTAACCTACAGCCAGACTATTCAGGAAAAAACTGAGAAGAAACAAGTTATCAAAATCAGGAATGACAAAAACAATATAAAGACAGACTCTATAGACAGCAATGGATTTCTAAAGAAAACAAAGGAATGAAAATGAGTTAATAACATTGATGAGATGGAAAAATTCCTTGAAAAGCACAAACTACCAAAGCTTAATCAAGAAATAGATAATAACCTAAAAGCCATGTAACTGCAAAAGAAATGGAATATGTAGCTAAATACCTTTCCATAAAGAAAATTCAAGGATCAAATGGTTTTGCTGGTGAATTCTACCAAACATTTAAGGAAAAAATAATACCAACTATAAATTCCTTTTCTAAACAAACTACACAAAAAACCTGAGAAGGTGAGAATACTTTCCAATTTGTTCTATTAGGCCAGATTCACTCTGAGGTGAAAAACAGACAAAACTGGTACTAGAGGAAGATTAGAGGTTAATAACCATTGTGAGTATAGATATAAAAATTTCAAACAAAATTTTAGTAAGTAGAATATAAGGATAACACATGATGACCAACTAGTATTTCTTTCAGGAGTGTAGGTTGGTTTAACATTTGCAAGTCAATTAATATAATTCATCATTTAACAAATTAAAATAGTAAGCCATCTCAATAGATGCAGAAAAGCATTTTGCTAATCCAACATTCACTCCTGATTTTTTCTAAACTTCTCAGTGAAGCAGGACTAGAACAGAACTTCCTCATTTACAGGCATCTATAAAAACCTACAGGTAATATCACAGTTAACAATAAAACACATGAAACTTTTTCTTTAATATAGAGGAAAAGAGTAATGAGGTCGATTCTCATCACTTCTCGTTTAACACTGTACCGAGATTCTACCCAGTACAGTAAGGTAAGAAAAATAAAAAGAGTCTAGACTGGAAGGGAAAAAGTAAAACTGTCTTTATCCACAGATTACACAATCACCTACATAAAAAACCTGATGGAATCTACCCTAGAAAACTGCTAGAATTAATAAGTGGGTTTAGCACATCTTCAGGATACAAGATCAACACAAATATTAATGATACATTTACATACTAGGATTGAACAATGAGAAACAGAAGTTTTTTAAAAATGCCATTTATAATAGTATCAAAAATATAAAATACTTACGGATGAATCCGATGAAGATGTACAAGAGCTGTACACTGATAACAACAAAAGACTGCTGAAAAAAGTTTAAGACCTAAATAAAGGGTAAACATACCTTGATCACGTATGTCAAGAAGATGGTGTATTATGATTTTAATTCTCCCCAAATGTATCTCTACACAATCTCAACTGCAGCCTTTTTTTATAAAATTTGACAAACTGATTCTAAGACCTACATATACATGCTAATGACTGAGAACAGCCAAAACAGTCTGAAAAAGGAGAATGAATTTGAAGAAATAACACTCCCTGACTTTAAGAGTTTATTAACGAGGCACAATAATCAATACAGTGAGGTATTGGCATCAAGAAAGGTAATGACAAACCAAACAGAATAGCAAGACTAGAAAGAGACACACACACAGACACATATACATGAACAACTGATTTTTGACAAAAATGCAAAGGCAGGTGAGTGAACATCAGTAGGTTTTCAACAGAGAGTAATCGAACAATTGGCGATCCATACACACACACATACACCAAAAGAACTTCAATCCATACCTCCTATACCTCATACCATTTGTAAGAATTAGCTTAATATGAAACATAAAACATAAAAATTTAAAGAGAAAATACAAAAGAAAATCTTTGCGATCATGGTGCAGGCAAGGATTTCTTAGATATGATGTCAAAATCATAAAACAATTCAAAATGATGAGTATAAGAGAAGATGCTCAACATCACGAGTCATTATTTTCAACCAAGGAAGATTCTATTTCCAGCCAAATTACCAACCAAGTATGAAGGTTAAAGAAGTGCATTTTCAGATACCTAAAGTCTTACTGAGATAGATGAATCACTTAAGAAGAAATGAAAAAAGAAAGAACAAGAAAAAGATCTGGGTTATGGGTAACAGGCGCTCTGACATAAGCAAGCAGGGAAGGTGGGGAGGTAGGGGTGAGACAAACACGATGTTGCGGGGAAATGCCAGGGCAACAGCTGTGCCACAGCTGTTCAGATCAGATCGAAGAGAATGCCTCCAAAGACAAAAATCCAACCACCTGGTTGGATAATGAGTTTGGCTGTAGTGAATGAAAGTGGATGATTCTGTCAAAAAGTTTGAGGTCAAATGGGTTACATGCACATGTTACTTTAGGGGGGAGAAACCTACAATTGTTAGCTCTAAAGCAGGTGGGGGGGGGAGTACAATTCACATAATATAGTTACGATGTATGATTCAGCTGTGAAATACACTTCATGGGGTGGAACCACCCCACACCTCACTGATGCCAGGCTGACTCTAACTAACGTGTATTCATTGGAGGTCTAAGCCTGTTACGAGAGTGGTGGAAAGGTGGCACCAAGGGGGTCAGAAATGTAGCTGTTAAATCACAAAGTCTGTGACACTGAAATCAGATCTTCTTAAAATCATACGGAAGTCTAACGAGATATGTGCCCAGGTCAATACTTTTTATGTGGCTTGTTTCACCATCAAAATCTGTCTGCCTTGTCTCTAAGCGAAGCCCACCTTTTATTTTGGTAGACATTCTCCTTATCAGTGGTAATAATTCTGGCCAGTAAGATCCTACACTTCATCTAAATTGAAACACAGTGCAAAGCTTGGGGCCGGGGGAGGAAGAATTTATACATGTGTAAATGTGTGCGTGCATAGAGGGTGAGTTAAACTTTCATTTTAAGAAAGTTATTAATAACTAGTAAAACAGAAAATCAAGAAAGAGTAGGCACATGCCTAAAGGTGTGTTTATGAGCTTCTGTCCCGCTGCTTAGAGAATTTTATAAGAATGTACTCTCAAAATCTGTATCTTAAAAATTATAGTCTCTATAATTCTCTAAAATAAAAATAACAGTAATGAATACACTATCAGTTTTCATTCCAATCCCAAAGAAACTGTTATTTGCTCCGGCATGTCTGACTCTTTGCAACCCCATGAACTGTCCAGGCAATGGAATTCTCCAGGCAAGAATGCTGGAGTGGGTTGCCATTTCCTCCTCTAGGGGATCTTCCAGATCCAGGGACTGAATCCAGGTCTTCTGCATGGCAGGCAGATTCTTTACCACCTGAGCCACCAGGGAAGATAATCCCAAAGAAGGGCAATGCCAAAGAATGTTCAAACTATCATACAATTGTGCTCATTTCACATGCTAGCAAGGTAATGCTCAAAATTCTTCAAGCTAGGCTTCAACAGTACATGAATCAAAAACTTCCAGATGTACAAGCTGGATTTAGAAAAGGCAGATGAATCACAGATCAAATTGCCAACATCTGTAGGATCACAGAGAAAACAAGGGAATTCCAGTAAAACATCTCCTTCTGCTTCATTGACTATGCTAAAGTCTCTGACTGTGTGGATTACAACAAACTGGAAAATACTTAAAGAGATGGGAATACAAGATGACTTTACCTGCTTCCTTAGAAACCTGTATGCAGGTCAAGAACAACAGTTAGAACCAGACATGGAACAACAGACTGGTTCCAGATTGGGAAAGGAGTACGTCAAGGCTGTGTATTGTCACCTTGCTTATTTAGCTTATATGCAAAGTATATCATGTGAATTGACTTGGAACCAAGATTGCTGGAAGAAATATCAACCACCTCAGATATGCAAATGACATCATCCTAAAGGCATAAGAGGAACTAAAGAGCCTCTTGATGAACATGAAAGAGGAGATTGAAAAAGCTGGCTTAAAACTCAACATTCAAAAAACTAAGATCATGGTATCCAGTCCCATCACTTCACAGCAAATAGATGGGGAAAAAATGGAAACAGTGGCAGATTTTGGGCTCCAAAATCACTGCAGATGGTTATTGCAGCCATGAAATTAAAAGATGCTTGCTCATTGGAAGAAAAGCTATGACAAACCTAGACTGCATATTAAAAGGCAGAGACACCACTTTGCCAACAAAGGTCTGTATAGTCAAATCTATGGTTTTTCCAGTAGTTGTGTACAGATGTGAGAGCTGGACCATAAAGAAGGCTGAGTACCGAAGAACTGATGCTTTGATCTCTGGTGCTGGAGAAGAGGACTCTTTGAGAGTCCCTTGGACTGCAAGGAGATCAAATCAGTCAATCCTGAATATTCACTGAAAGGACTGATGCTAAAGCTGAAACTCCAATACTTGGGCCACCTGATGGAAGAGCTGCCTCACTGAAAAAGACCCTGATGCTGGGAAAAATTGAGAGGAGAAGAAGCAGCCAAAAGAGAACGAGACGGTTGGACAGCATCACTGGCTCAAGGGATATGAGTCTGAGCAAGCTCCAGGAAATGGAGAGGGACAGGGAAGCCTGGCATGCTGCAGTCCGTGGGGTCACAAAGAGCTGGGACATGACTTAGCTACTGAACAACAACAATTTGATTTTTGAGTAAATGAGGGGGGAGAGGATTACAAAAGTAGTGATTTTGGCATGTACTATGTACACAGGAAGAGGACATGTAAAGAATGTGTTTGATTCTATCATCTTTGTCCTGACGATAGGAGTCCACCTTCTGAAAAGCAAACTTTAGGATCACAACACGATTTAACCACTAGAGGGAGTTGAAGTGGCTATTAAATAATGGAAAGAGAAGAGCCACATAAAAAAGCTTTTCTCTCACTTGGAGTCATTGTAACTCTTTGAAAAAAACTTTCTAATAGTACATAAATATAAAAAATGAAATTTTAAGTGGTGACAAGTATAGACTTTTGCTTCTTCTAAATGTTAGAAGTGTTCATTTTCAAGCGATTACAATATTGCCTATAGCATAATGGTGTTGTTCGGTGGCCCCAGTCATGGCTCACTCTTTGAGACCCCATGGACAGCAGCATGCCAGACTTCCCCGTCCTTCAAGATCTCCCAGAGTTTGTTCAAATTCATAGCAGAATGATTTCTCAATTCTGTACCAAATAATACAATCTTCAGTTTAGTATTTATTTACAAGGTATTGATAGGTTTTTCCCTCATATTTTAGTCAATGCAGCCCTGTAAGGGTACTTATTAACAATTTAGGCTTTCAAGTCAGGCAGATCAGATTTTAACCATACTTTACCACTACAGACTTTATAATTAACTTCGCTAATTAACATCAGACTCAAGGTTCCGCATCTGTAAAATGGGGGTACAGAGTTTTATAGAAGTAAATGGGACAATATATGCAGAATAGCTCTACGTACTCCAGTCTTCCGGCCTGCAGAAGTCCATGGACTATCCATGGGGTTGCAAACGGCCAGACACGACTGAGCCACTTTCCTTTCACTTTGGAGCACTGCTGAATCTAAAAGACAACAGCAGCTTTTCCCAGGGACACTACACTGTAAAGCTACTGACTAAGAATTTCTTAACCCCTCTTCTCATTTCAGCATCAAAATATGCAATACTGACTGAAGCAAACCAAAGACACAACCCTTGTACACATAACCATATGGCAAGACATACTGATTTCTGAGGCCAAACCCAGGGAAGGGCCCAAGAATTCCCACCTTAAAAGCTTGCATTCACTTAGAAAGCAATGCGGACTCTAGACCTGCAGGCACCCCTTTAACAAGGATACAAAAGTGACCTGACTTTAATATGAAATGTTTCTTTTTCAGAATTATGTATTTTCTTAGGATACTCAGTTATATAACCATCACTACAACCTAAGTTTAGAACAGTTTCTTCAACCCCCAAACAAATGCTCCGATACTCATTAGCAGTTACTCTTGAAACCCCTCCACCTCAAGTCCATGACAGGTACGAATCTGCTTTCTGTCTTTATAGGTTTGCCTACTCCAGTCACTTTATGTAAGTGTAATTGTACAATATGTGGCCTTTTCTGTGTGACTTCTTCCACGCAGCCCAATGTTTTCAAGGTTCATCATGCCGCACTATGTCAGTACTTCATCCCTTTTTTAGAGTGACGAGCACTCCAGTATATGGAGAATTCACATTTTGCCCATCCATTCACTGATGGACAACTGGACTGCTTCCCCACCTTGGCTAGCATGACAAACGCTGCTATAAACATCTGTGTACAATTTTTCAGCAGACACATTTCTACTTCTCTTGGGTATATACCCAGGAGTGGAATTACTCAGTCATATGTAACTCTATGTTTAACTTATGAGAAACTTCCAAACTATTTTCCAAAACAGCTGCATCATTTTATATTTCTGCACCAGCACTGCAGGAGGGTTCCAATTTCTCCACATCATCAGCCACACTTGTTATTCCCTGTCTTTTTGATAACAGCTATCCCACTAGGCGTGAGGTGGTATTTTACCATGGTTTTGATGAGCATTTTTCTAATGATTTATGATGGTAAGCACCTTAAATGTATTTATTGGTCATTTACATATCTTTTTAAAGAAATGCCTATTCAAATCCTTTGCCCAGTTTTAAACTGAACTGTTTGCCTTTTCATCGTTGATTTATGGGCATTCTTTACATATTCTAGACACAATTCCTTCATCAGACATATAACTTGACAATATCTTCCCCCATTCTGTCTTTTCACCTTCCTGAAGGAGTTACTTGAAATACGAACTTTAAAAATGTAATAAAATCCAGATTATCTATTCTTTCTTTTTGCTGATCCTATTGCCTAAAGCTGTGAAAATTTACTCTTAGGTTTTAAGTGTTACAGCTCTTAGGTTTATGTCTCTGATCCCTTTGGAGTTAACTTTTGTATATGGTGAGAGGTGAGGGTCCAGCCTTATCTGAGGGCTTCCCTGATGGCTCAGATGGCAAAGAATCTGCCCACAAGGAAGCCAGGGTTTGATCCCTGGGTGGGGAAGATCTCCTGGAGAAGGGAATGGCAACCCACTCCAGTATCCTTGCCTGGAGAATTCCATGGACAGAGAATTCCTTGTGATGAAAAATGTTAAAAGAGCTTTCATTAAAATATATTTTTTCTAATTAGAAGTGTGACAATATGCCATGCATATACACATAAATGATATCTTCAGTCATTTATTTAACAAACATACGCAGCAAGGACAGTATTTTGAGACAGATCTGATCATTTTTCTTCCTCTCTTTTTCCCTATCCTTCCCCTCACTGAAGCACATACCAGGGTTCAGGGCTTCCTTGCCAAGGAGAGGTTTACAGAAGGTAGCTTCCTGATGTTTCTGGGACCACCAATTCCCAGGAGAACCAATCAATTATACTCCCCAGAAAAACAAGAAGGAACAGTACTCTCCAGTGCTGGAGTAGACAGGCAGTCCCCAGAAATGAAGACAGAAGGGAGGAGAGAGAGCATTGACAGAGGGCGCATTTGTATGAGGTTTCCCACATATAGCGTTGAGAGGCAACTAACACAATAACTATTCCAGATTCTCATACCCCAAATCTGACATGAGGCAGCTAAGAACCACCAAACCAAAACGGCTTATAAGGACAGAAAGAAAGTGATGAAGCGTCACTTTCCGCCCACACACATGCACACACTGCCCTGAACGACTGTGTGCTGGGCAATCTGGGAGCCACCCTGGAATTGTAGCACATCCTGGAGAAGCAAAGGTCCTTGATGAAACCCCAGAAGCAGCAAGGTCCCATTCTTTTTCTTCCCCATCAAGGCAAAATGGTAACTCAGTCAGACATTAAATTTCTATGAGGCAGATGCATTTCTGGCACCCTTGATTTTATGCACTGACATTCACACCTGCCACACAAATATCAAGATATATATACAGCATCCTTCTAAGCTAGGTTGAGGTGGAGAATAGAAAAGTCAGTCCAGCCATGGTTAGCCAAGGCATTTATAGTCTGGTAAGAGTAAAAAAGGTCTCCCAGGTGGTGCACTGGTAAAGAATCCACCTGCTCTTTCAGGAGATGCAGCAGACATGGATTCCATCCTAGTCGGGAATATCCTCTAGAGGAGGAAATGGCAACCCACTCCAGTATTCTTGCCTGGAAAATTCCACAGACAGAGGAGCCTGGTGGGTTGCAGAGAGTCAGACGTGACTGAGTACGCACGCACACAAGAGCAAAAAAAAAGTATTCACCGCTTATTACACACCACCTGGGTGAACACCTTGTGTTACACTCTTTTTGTAAATGGATTGAATGTAATGGAGCCTTTCCTGAAATAGGCCTTTGAGGTTCAAAGGAGGTAAAGGACTTGGCTAAGGATGTTGCTGTTGTTTAGTGCGTAAGTTGTGTCCAACTCTTTTGTGACCCCATGGACTATAGCCCACCAAGCTCCTCTGTCCATGGGATTTCCCAGGTGAGAATACTGGAGTGGATTGCCATCTCCTCCTCCGGAGGATCCTTCCAATCCAAGGAAACCTGCGTCTCCTACATGGCAAGTGGATTCTTTAACACTGAACCACCACGGAAGCCGCTGCACAGATTCTTTTTCGTCTAAGACACCAGGGAAGCTCCTAAGGATACAAGCTAACAACTAGTGGGACTTGGATATGAACGACGGTATACTTAACTCCAAGATCGTTGTCATTCTTGAAGTTAGAACTGACTCCCATGAAGAGGCCAAACGGATGGCTATCCTCTGATAACTCAATACCAACTGGGCACGGACTTCGGTTCATGTTTTCTAAGAGTTGGGATGCAATTAAGTCAAACCAGCTTTCTCTAACTTGATGTTCAGTGCGCTCTGGCGGATGACTGGAAGCCAGAAGCCCGAGGCTGGACAGGAGATGTCAGCCAGTTTCCCATGATTATGGGAGCTGTGGCCTTGACTAGATCTGTCAAGGCCTGTCAACCAGTCTTCCAAACTGCAGATTTCCCCTACCACACACAACATCTACCTGTGCAGCAAAGAAGTAACAGAGCTACTTTGGAGTGGAAATCTCAACTTTTCTATCTATGGACAAAGGGAAAATAATGTTATAAGCAAATTTTTTCTTATAGTGAAAAATCCCACATAGCTATTATGCTTTGAGATGCTGCATGCAATTCAACTTGGTACCCAAGAAACTATTTTAAATTCTTGTGTGAAGCTTCCTAGAAACAATAAAAGGAAAGTAGTTGATTCCAGCAATGAAATGTTAATAGTTCTTCCTTAAGTATTAATCTTCCGAACAAATGGTGGCAATACAAGCAGCAGATATAGAAATGTTTTGAGAGTCACGATTTTTATATTTTCTACTGCTGCTTCAGCTATTTGAAGCTGGGGAGATGACTAAACCAAATCCCAAAGAGAAGTACATTAAGTCACAGAGAGAAGTATGAAACACCAGAGAAATCTAAATCATAGACAACTAATGTCTCTTTTGTTCGTGTCCATTTCTGAAAAACAAATCTCTTAGCACTCAGGATGATATAAACACTTAATTTTCATTTTCTCATATACACACTACACCTCAGAGGTGAGAACCCTCAGAAATCATCTGGTCCAATTTCTCTTTTTATAAATGGGAACATTTGAGATTCCAAGAGGCTTAGTGAAATGTCATGTCTTCATTATATGTGAAGATTTCATCGGCGTGGGAAGGGTACTAACTGAGGAGCAAGAATACCTGGATTGTACTGCCCACTATGTATGAGTTTACACAATCCAAATGCTGTATTAGAGGGTTTTGAAACCTCTCCCCTCTTTGAAGGGGCTTTAGTTCTGTGTCTATGAACTTTGGGCTTCCCTGGTGGCTCAGCAGTAAAGAATCTGCCTGCAATGAAGGAGACTCAGGTTTGAACCCTGGGGTTGGGAAGATCCCCTGGAGAAGGAAATGGCAACCCACTCCAGTATTCTTGCCTGGAGCATTCCATGGACAGAAGAGCCTGGCGAGCTAAAGTGCACAGAGTCGCAAAGAGTCAGACAATACTAAAGCGACTAAGCATGCACGCACACCGGGTGCACATGAATGTCAGTAGGTTGCTTGTTTTTAGAAAGTTAGTAACTTTCTTTGCCATTACAATAAAGGGGCAGTACATATGCTGGTTATGAGCACAGGCTCTAGAGTCAAACATTCTCTCTTCCAATCCCAGGTCTTACACTTACTTTTGGTGAAAGCCTGAACAAGTGACTTACCCACTCCGTCTCATCTACAATACAGTAACCACAGTAGTCTCTACCACAAATGGCCCTTATTATAAGAGATAACACACATCACATATTCAGCATACTGCATAGCACACAGCATGTGTTCAGTAAACACAGGCTGCCATTAACACCGTCATAAAGGAACTGGAGCTGGTGACTTTGTGTGCATTAAAAGAAGGCATCCCTTCCTCTGGGCAGACGCTGCCCGAGTGCAAATGTCCACATCAAGGCTGGATCTCATTCTCTGCAGCTATGTGTCTAGCTCAAAAAATTAAAAAGCAAAATCATTCCCCAGGATCTTATGCTGACAGTGGTAACCACTGACTTGTCTGTCATCATGTAAGCCTTCTAGAAAACTCTTCAGAGGGGACCCACTTAGATGGCAGGAACACTTTTGGTCTTCTTTACTTTTCCTTCCTTCTGCCTGGAATGCTGAGGCAATGGCTGGGGTGTCAACAGCCTATTGATCATGAGGACAGGGCTAAAAGGTCTTCAGAGACTTAGTCCTTCAGCAAGTAATTCAATGTCAGCAGCCACTGACCTCCAGACTTCTTGTTTCATGAGGAAAATAAACTCCTGTACATTTTTTAGCTACTATTATCAAAATGTAATTCTTAACCAAAATACCATCAAAATCTACTCCTACTGTCTATAAACAAATCAAATATTTGTAGACCTGCCTGGTCAGCCACTTGTCCTGGCCACTTAGGGACCCTAAGTCATGCCCTCATTGGCCATCACTTAGATTTTTACAAAAGGTCAAAGGCCCTCAAGGTGCTTGCTATTCCAAGTGTGGTCTGTAGATGAAAAGCATTAGTTTTGCCCAGGAAATTATTAGAAAGGCAGCCTCTTCTGCCCCATCCAGACCTCCTGAATCATACAGTACCCCCAGTGATTTCTGTGCTCACTGAGTCTAAGGCTCTGGACTAGACCTATTGACTCTCCTCTTAAAAGCTGCTGCCAAAATCATCCTCCTGATGCACATCAGTGGTTTTCTTATCATGCCACTTTCCTCAAAAACCTCCAAGGGTTCCTGACTGCCTACAGACTAAAGTTTAGACTCTAGCCTGACAAGGCTTTCTATGATCTTGTATCATCCTGGAAATGCCAAGGTGCCAGCCGTGCCAATAAATAACATTCTGCATAAAAGCAAAATACAAAACAAAAAACAACCCATGAGTGTACCTAACAAAGAACCTATGTCTTAATTCTGGCTCCTCTATCCCAGCCATTGGGGATACAGAGTTAGAAAAAATCAGACACAGTCCCTGGTCTTCCGGAAGTTTAGTAATTAGTTGAAACATTAATGATAACTATTAAGCACTAAGAAGGAAATGAATGGGCAGTGGTACCGGGTAAGCTAGCCTGGGCAGAAGAATGGCCCAGAGGATGGGGAATCTGTTGAGGGGCTGCCAGGGCAGAGGGAAGAGCCCCTGCAAAGGCGGGAGTGAATCTGGAGCAGCTGAGGACAGGAACAGGCTGCCTTTCAGGCTAACCCAGAAAACTCATATCCTGGGAGGAAGGGAGCGTGAGACTAACCTTCCAAATCACTTAAGGGAAAATGCTGAATTTCTTATCCCTAGCAAAAATCTTCGCTGGGACCACGAATGAGGCAGAGAGCAGGATAGCCTTCAGAGTCGCTCAGTCCAGCCCTGGACATCAGGTTGAGTGAAATCTGAATCTCAGCTCTACCACTTTCCAGCTCTCAACTCCCTGGACTCCAAGCCCCTGCTTCCGCAGACAGAAAGTGGGTTTAAGAATAGAACCAACTTTGTCGTTACTGTGAACACGGAGGGAGATAATGCTGGTAAAGCTCCCCAGAACACCAGCACGCACACCAGTGCTGTCCTGAACACTGGAGGTTACAGGGCTGCGGTGATGATGATGGTGATGACTCTTAATCACTCTTAGCCTGCAGGTAAAGTGTTCATTCCAGATCCCCCTGTCCACCGCCCCGCCCCAATCCACGAGGCCTCCCGACCTTAGCATTCCAGGCAAGCTCCCCCCACCACCCCGCGCACGGCCACCGTGACCCCAGGGCGGGCGCCGGGCGCCGCCGCAGGACCCCGTTACCTGGGGCCAAACGCGACCTGTCGCCACCTCGCGTCCTGGGCCCTGCCTCCCTCCCGGCCGCCTCCCGGCCCCGCAGCTGCGGCGGCGGCGCCCCCAGCCCAGCCCGGCCCGGGCGGCGCGGGATGCCTCGGCGGGGCTGGCGGCGGCGGCCACGCGGCGCGCTCCGGCGGAGGGGAGGGGGCTCCGCGGCGGCGGCGGCGGCGGCGGGAGGCAGAACCCAGAGGCGCGGCGGCGGCGGCGGCGGCGGAGGAAGAGGAGGAGGAGGAGGAGGATGCAGGGGGCTGCGGGCGGCGGCGCGGCCCGGTCCGCAGTGAAGCCCGCGGCGCCCGAGGCGCAGGGAGTGGCCGTCGCCTTCTGCGCGCACCATTCCTGAGATGGCGGCGGCGCGGCGGCAGCTCGGGGAGCCGAGGAGGGGTCAGCCGGGCGGGGGCTGAGCGCCGCCGGCCCGGGAGCTCGCCGGGGACCCTCGCAGGTGGCCGAGCCCCGGTCGGCAGGCAGGCCTGCAGAGCGGAGAGGCCGGGGGCGGCCCCGGAGCGGAGCGCGGCGCCCGGCCCGGGGAGGCCGCGATGGCGAACGCAAGCGAACCGGGCGGCGGCGGCGGCGGCGGCGGCGGGGAGGCGGCCGCCCTGGGCCTCAAGCTGGCCACGCTCAGCCTGCTGCTGTGCGTGAGCCTGGCGGGCAACGTGCTGTTCGCGCTGCTCATCGTTCGGGAGCGCAGCCTGCACCGCGCCCCGTACTACCTGCTGCTCGACCTGTGCCTGGCCGACGGGCTGCGCGCGCTCGCCTGCCTCCCGGCCGTCATGCTGGCGGCGCGGCGGGCCGCGGCCGCCGCGGGGGCGCCGCCGGGCGCGCTGGGCTGCAAGCTGCTCGCCTTCCTGGCCGCGCTCTTCTGCTTCCACGCCGCCTTCCTGCTGCTCGGCGTGGGCGTCACCCGCTACCTGGCCATCGCGCACCACCGCTTCTACGCCGAGCGCCTGGCCGGCTGCCGTGCGCCGCCATGCTGGTGTGCGCCGCCTGGGCGCTGGCGCTGGCCGCGGCCTTCCCGCCCGTGCTGGACGGCGGCGGCGGCGGCGACGACGAGGACGCGCCGTGCGCCCTGGAGCAGCGGCCCGACGGCGCCCCGGGCGCGCTGGGCTTCCTGCTGCTGCTGGCCGTGGTGGTGGGCGCCACGCACCTCGTCTACCTCCGCCTGCTCTTCTTCATCCACGACCGCCGCAAGATGCGGCCCGCGCGCCTCGTGCCAGCCGTCAGCCACGACTGGACCTTCCACGGCCCCGGCGCCACCGGCCAGGCGGCCGCCAACTGGACGGCCGGCTTCGGCCGCGGGCCCACGCCGCCGGCACTCGTGGGCATCCGGCCGGCCGGGCCAGGTCGTGGCGCGCGCCGCCTCCTCGTGCTCGAGGAGTTCAAGACGGAGAAGAGGCTGTGCAAGATGTTCTACGCCGTCACGCTGCTCTTCCTGCTCCTCTGGGGGCCCTACGTCGTGGCCAGTTACCTGCGGGTCCTGGTGCGGCCCGGCGCCGTCCCCCAGGCCTACCTGACGGCCTCCGTGTGGCTGACCTTCGCGCAGGCCGGCATCAACCCCGTCGTGTGCTTCCTCTTCAACAGGGAGCTCAGGGACTGCTTCCGTGCCCAGTTCCCCTGCTGCCAGAGCCCCCAGGCCACCCAGGCCACCCTCCCCTGCGACTTGAAAGGCATCGGTTTATAAGTGGCTCTACCGCCACCTGCACCCCACCTCTCTTTGGCTTGGACAGTGACGTCTTTTCTGCCCCTTCGGCCCCCTTTTTAATTTTCTACGCTGCCTTCAAAACGACTCTCGAAGTGCATCATCACTTGGATTGTACAGACTCCAGTTGTACAGGGGTAGGGTTTCGAAGTCCCAGCCCCACCCCAGCTCCTGCGATTGTCCTCCTAAATATATTTTCATCCTGACAGTAGATCCTGGAGTCTTTGTACTTGTACTAATGTCTTTTCTTCCATGTGTTACTCTTTTTTTTTTTTTTTTTAATAAAGGCTAATTTTCTTCATGCAACCTTTCCTAAAGACCATGGCCAGTTTTCTACAGAAGCTATTTTTGACAACCTCAAGTGGCATTACATTTTGCAGTGAAGTAGAGGAACCCAGAGGGGCTTCACCAGTTCGATTTCTTGAGGGTCTTCTGTTGGAAGCAGGAGACAGAGGGAAAGTTGTCTCGAGTTCTCTCTGAATTACCGGCCTGGGGTCAGCTGGACTGCTCTGGTTCTTGGAAGGCGTTGAGAACTTTGTTCGGTATTGATAGTGAATTTAAAGAGCAGAGATGGGAGAGAGTAGCAAGGAAGTCATTTTTAATAGGTAACAACACAAGTAAGATTTGTTTTCTACCTTGCTTTATACACTAGGAAATGCCCGTCAGTGACAAACTGCTCTCTGTATTATACCAATCTTGAGTGGCAACATTTCTGTAAAATTGTACCTTTCAAAAGAGTAAAAAGTGTTTTGGTTAGTAATGGTGTGGAGAAAATAACAGTATTGCATGTTTTTGTATGTACTGATTGTGGTTGATGGATTGGGAGGGCTCTCGGAGACAAGCAGAGTACTACATCAAAACTGTTCAGGTATTTTTGGCCAATAAAAATTTAAAAACTTTATGGAGACAGTTTTTGCTTTGAGGAGCCCAGTTTTATTCTGTCTTATGAAACTGATTTCCACTTTGAAAATTGTTCTTCTTTTGTTCATGGTATAAATGGATGGACTATAATGATACTCTACTTCTGTGAGACAAAGCACTTCCTTAAAATGTTTGCTAGGTTAAGTTGTGCTGTTCTCCTGATGGTTATTTTAAATTAATAATGAGAACTATAATTTTAAGTACTATTTATTTGTTAGGCACATTGTAACCTTAAATTGAAAGATAAATTCTGCAAGTACTGTACAATATTTTTTCCTTACAATGCTACATTTTTATCAATGTATCTTCCGTTTTGAGGGTTTATATCTGTATTTCTCTTTGCATTATATAAATATACCAGTATTTTCATTCTGGAGTGGGTTTTTGTTGCTGTTGTTGTTTGAGGCTGTGACAGGTGGTAATATATCTCTAAGTAAGGTACTCATGTTCTATTATCCTTTTAGTGCATACTGTTTAGTTCACCATAATTTCAAAGACATTTAGAGGCTTGTTTACTTAAAATGCAGCATAAAAAATCTTTAGATCTCTTAAAGGAAAGAAACAGTATATAGAGTTTTAGCACTTTTTAATGAATCTATAAAACATGAGTATGAGCAGAGTAATCACTTCGATAAAATAATAATTAACATAGGTACAGTAAATATGTTGATTTCAATTGGGCATAATATAAACTATCAAATATTCAGTCCAAGATGGATTAAGTCATAATAAGTGGTTGTGGCCAGCTTATCCAGGTGAATGGTCAGCATTATTTAATTTTTTCTATAAATATCAATCAGTCTATGCAGAGAGTCTCATATTTGGAAGACATGAATAATTATTAGCCTATCTCTCCCCAGATCATAGACCAGGTAGACATTAATTACCCAGAGGCTACTCATCAGATATCTCGGTTTAACTAAAGTCAGGTCCAGGAAGTACCTATCTCCTCATCCAACCCTCCACCCACCTAAGTGATCCAAGTTCAAAAACTAGAAGTCACTAAGCCCATGTGATACTCAGAACTTTTAGCACCTGCCGTGGCACAGGAACCAGTCCGTCAGTACTAACTCCTGTACGGCCCCATAGGCAAGTAGCTCAAGGGGACAGAGACATCCTGTGGGTTTTATACGGCCTTGAGTTCATGGATATTTTTTCATAGGAGAGCCTATAAGTCAGGGATTCTCAAATGTTAGCATTCATAATAATAACTACCTTAAGTACTTGCAGGATCCAGAGATACTTATTAGAAGGAGTTGAGACGCGGTCCAGAAAAAAGCATTTTTAGCAAGATTCTCGAAGTTGGAGGCAGACTTGCAGGCCTCTGCTGGAACATGGATTTACCATGTGTACTAACTTGACCTGGTTTTGTTTTGCTTTGTTCTGACTGGATGACAGATTTCTAATGAGGAATCAGGTGACAGGTGGTGAGAAATGACAGCCAACTATAAAGGAAGAAAGAACCAAGAGAGGCAGAGAAATGAGCTGTCCAGGGGAATACTGTGCAGGAGCAAAAAGCCCCTCACACCTCAAAAGCTATTCTCAACATTGAGTTTATTAAGCCTGTACTTTGATTATTAATAATTCACATTAATAAAAAAATCATCAGGAAAAGGTTAGTTGTGTTTCATAATGCTCATTGTTCCAGGATAGGTACAATGTATTTGGGGAAGACTTCCATTAAAATAGGATCCCCTGGTGGATCAGATGGTGAAGAATCTGTCTGCAGTGCAGGAGACTTGGGTTTGATTCCTGTGTCGGGAAGATGCCCTGGAGAAAGAAATGGCAACCCACTCCAGTATTCTTGCCTAGAGGAGCTTGCCTAGCATGCTCCTCTGTCCATGGGATCCACAAAGAGTTGGACATAACGGAGCGATTTCACTTCACTTTCCATTAAAATGAATTCTTTAATTGAAAATTTTATTTAGCATAACACTCCTGCTCCTCCCTGAGTGAAACAAATGAGTTATGTCTATACTTAAGGCAAAAGAAAATAGATGACTTGTCTATAAATCTTTCTCTGCATATCCTGGCATGGAATTCTTGGGTCGAAAGTGAGCATTTTTAGGTCTTTTGATACCATATGGCCAGATTACTTTGCAGGAAAGACTTCTATCTACTTAGATTTCCACCTTACCATTCATTTTTTTAAAAGTTAAGTATCTCAAGTGAAATGCAGGAGAAAATAACATTACTAATCATCATAATAAATAGTAATCTCCATTTCCACTATTCAGCCATGTTTTGCCAAATCTTGTCAGTCTTGCTGTACTGGTTTCTACCTTTTTTCTTTCCCTTTCCTTTCTTCCCTTTTTCCTCTCTTACTTTCCTTCCTCCCTCTCTTATTCCTACTCTTTCTCCCATCTCTTTATTTTCTTCCTTTCCTTCCCTTTCTCTTTTTTCCTTCTTTTCTCCCTCTTGAAAGAAAGAGAAAATGACACAAGCACTTGTGCCAAGTCTTTGGTTTCATTATCAGTCATCTACATCCTCCAGTCCCCTGCCTGGAAGAGATTCAAGGTTCCAGGTTCAGGAAGGGATCATTGGGTTGGTAGGATTGGTTTTACTCTTCACTGTCTTTCCATGACCCATAGGCTCAAGTGCAAATTTCTGGTCTGCCCCAGGCAGCCTACTGTGGTCTGCCCCCTCCAGCACCCTGGCCTCATCCTCCCCTTGTGTTTCCATTTCTCCCTTCTCTGGTTGTCTTTGTAGAAGCTCTAACTAGGAAGCCCATCCCCCTTCTCTGTGTGGGGAAGCCCTCACCACCTCCTCTAGGGCAGAGGCAATATTCACAACATTTGATAACTGGGATGCAGGCATAACTGACCTGTACAGCTGTACCCTTGGTCTTGGGTAAACGTCAGGGTTGTGCTGGACTCAGATCCAAGATTTCTGGAAGGCCTTCTTAGCCCATTCACCACTCTGCTAGGCTCTCGGGGTGCACGGTGTATACTCCCTGCATCCTGGTGCGTCCCTAGGCTCCTGACTCCCCTGCTGGTCTCACCTCCTCCCACTCCCTGCTCAGGCCTGAGATCCAGCCACTCCAAGTTGCTGGCAGTGCCCTGAACAGATCACACTGGGTCACACCAACTTGTTCTGTGTGCATTGTTTCTTGTGTCCAAAGTCCTTACTCCCTCTTTTCCCAACTCAACTGCTGTTATGTTTTCAAACACATAGGGTGAGCTTTTAGACATAAAGGTGAACTAACCTCCATATAGCCAAAGCTATGGTTTTTCTAGTAGTTATGTACAGATGTGAGAGCAGAACAATAAAAAAGACTGAGGGATGAAGAACTGATGCCTTCGAACTGTGGTGTTGGAGAAGACTCTTGAGAGTCCCTTGGACTGCGAGGAGATCAAAACAGTCAATCCTAAAGGAAATCAATCTTGAATATTCATTGGAAGGACTGATGCTGAAGCTGAAACTCCAATACTTTGGCTACCTGATGCAAAAAGCCAACTTATTGGAAAAGACCCTGATAGTGGGAAAAATGGAAGGCAGGAGGAGAAAGGATGATGGAGGAAAAGATGGTTGGATGGTATCACCGACTTGATGGATATGAGTGTGAGCAAGATCCATGAGATAGTAAAGGACAGAGAACCTGGCATGCTGCAGTTCATGGGGTCACAGAGTTGGACATGACTTCATGACTGAACAACAACCACCTCTACAGAGAGAGAGATGTTGTCCCCATGCAGGTCCTAAAAGATTTTTAAGTCTCCAAACACAGTCATTAGATCTGAGTGCCACAGTGGAGTGAGTAAAGCAGGCTTCCTGGCTTCCTGGCATTTCAAGCTGTGAGTTCCGGTGGGTGAAGTTATAAAATGTGGCAGACCCAGTGTAACATTTTTCATGCCCCTGGTAGATGTGCCACTCTGTGTGACCTTCCAAGACCACTGAACTTCAAGATTTTCTCTGGGAGGGGTAAAGGAGGTAATGGGAAACTGTCTCTACCCATTCATATTCTAGACCCATAACAATATTTTTTGCATAGTTTATTCTCAATAGCTGTTTCTGGAGTAAAAAGAATTAAAAGCAAATTTGATCTAAGTCCAAGGGGTTCTTTACGCTTTTTCTTCAACTTGGACAAGACTTTTGGGGTCTAATTCATCCCAGGAACAGAGCCCTCTTGCCCTTCCTTTTCCTTCCTTTTGGGATATTTTTGCTGGGGATGTAATGCTTGGAGCCATAGCAGAATTCTTGGAACCATGAGAAAAGATACTGTCAACATGGTGAAAACAATAGACCAGAAAGATAAAAAGAGCAGATATCTAATTTAACATTGTTGAGCTACTTACCCAAAGAAGCAACCTCATATCTCTAGATTTTAGAGATATCTCCCTTGACAGATATGCCTGATATCCTGGAATTCTATTCACAAATTTTTAAAAATTAGACTCATTTATTCACATTTCCATTATCATATCATTCAGCCTGCTGTTAACTGTTAAATTGACCTGGCTACGAAAAAAATGATAAACTAGATTAGACTATCTCTTAGGTTGAAATACATCTGGAAGATTTTTAAAAATACCTATTACAAGGATGGTTCTATTTAATTGCATTTTATAAAAACTGTTACCATGATCTGTATATTTTTAAGGTTTTGATATGATAAATTTAGTTATAGCAATCTGGAAAACCACCTGAATGAATCCATCTAATCCATAGGTACTACAAGCCACTAAGAAGCGGGTTTCTGTTTGGGGCAATGCAGGGAAACATGGAGATAAGAAAGGCCCAATTTTCTTGCTGATGAGGTAGCAAGCTAACTGGAGAAACCTGGCAAATGTGCCTCAAACCATAAATCAAGGCAGAACATAATTTATACCAGAAGAGAGATCTAGTTAAAAAGCTTTGGATAACAAGACCTCATAGCCAATTGTCCAGAAAGGGCCCTAGGCAGTCTATCTCTGGTTGCTCAATGAGGGAAGTGGGGAAAAAAAAATCAGAAGATAGAAAAAAAAATTGTCCAGTTTGCATCTTCTCCAACTTTCTGAATCCCACATTCTCCTCACTCTGGGGTCCATTTTCAAAATACATTTCTCTAAGGGAAATAAAACCACATGAATTTTATCTTCATAGTTTTCCATTCCGATTCTACGTGAATGCTCAAGGGTCAGTATGGGATGTGGTTGTTATGATGGAGCAAGTTTGTTACATAAATTTTTTTTGCAGGGAGAGTCAGCAGATTAGATTAAAAATATCAGATCTGAATAGAAACCAAACAGGTAGCTCTCAAGAAGACCACTCCTCTCCCCTCCCAAAGGAAGTAGCAGCTCCCACTACACAAAGGGGTATTTCTGTGCTTTTGCTCAAGGGAAAAGGAGAAGAAAGTCTTAGTATATTCAGTCCACCCTGTTATACTGGTTGCAGGCATTTAAGATAAATAAACAGCTTTCAATTTACATCTGAAAGCCTGAAGACTCCAAGTCACTTAAATTATACAGAGAAAACATACACACATGTTTGAAGTTGCAATGTCAAGGCATAAATGTAATTCTCTTATTTCTCAGTAATGTTAAGGAGACAGGTAAATTAAAGCTATTACCACTTGGCTTCTAGGAGGAATAATTCAGTCATTCATAAATTAAGTTTTAAGTGGCTAACCTACTCTAGGTGGAAAGCATGTAAACTGAAAGCAGAGAATATATTTAAAAACATCACCCAGTGCATTAGCTGAGTTATGCCAGTCTGTGTCGCTCTCTAGGGTGGAAATCTTAACTTTCTGCCACGATGTGCTATCTGAGAAGCACAGACTGTTGGAACCTGTGTTGGAACCTGGAGGGTGCAATAAATGGTTTCATTTTCTTGAAGATGCACAGATGTGCTGCAATTTTGAAAGGCTTTGAAAAATTGCTAGAGTGGCAACACTGACTTAATACATGCCTTATTAAAATATTTTCTAGAGATCATAAAATTTAAAATACATTGCTTTTTTCATTTAACAAGTTTATTTTTTTCCTTTTATGCCCCCATATATTTTCCCCCTATATTTCCTGAATCCTGACCAATTTGCAATGTTCTTAGTAGAAGGGAAAAAAAGGAAGAACAAATAGGAAAGAAACCTCGTCACAGGTATTCATTCCAAAGAGTGGTATACTAAAGAGTTTAACTGTACAGTGTGTAATTCTTTTAACCCACAGTCACAATCCATTTCATTTGCATATCTAGCTTGAGGAATTATGGGATACCAAAGCTATTTCTAGAACCTGATTTGCATAATTGTTCTAATCCTTTATGAGCAGGGTGACATGTGGTCTAACAAAAGATATTTTTTTAATTTGTAAGTTACTTTATACGTTTTATAAGGACATTAAACACTTTTAGATATACATTTAATACCTGCCTCTATTGAAAGGAACACAATTATAAAAAGGCATGATTAGTCTGCTAGTGGCATATGACTTTACTATCTACTAGTAGAGGGACAGCTTTGTTCACTGAAAGTTTGTCATTTTAGATTTTTTTTTTTCTAGCACCTCTTGGTGAAATTTAAATTCATTTAAATGTCATAAGAGAATGTACTGTTGTAATGAGCCTCAGGGACTCTCCCTGTCTCCCAAATCTCGTAATTCATGGGTAGATGACATATTTGAGTTTGAAACAGAGGCAGCAAGAAATACTTTTACACATTCTCTTAGCATGTGGAATGTGAATGCTCTTGTGACTGAAGAATGTAAGTTTATCCATTTCTGATTTGAAGATTCTTGTTCCATTTGGGTTTCAGTTTCTCATTATGATATTTTTTTCAGGACTGAGATAAAGATAAAAACTCCACTTTGGATGTTTGAACTGTGACCACTCTCCAGCCTCACACTCCACATTCTTTCCCACACCTGGGCTAGCCAGCCCCAGTGGGGAGGAAGTTTCACCCAGCCCTGCCTCTACTGGTCACAGTAAAGACTAAAACCAACCGAACTGCCTTGCTGGTGCCACTCTGGCCTGTCTCACATCTGCTCTGGTCTCACCAGGCAATCCCATGATGTGGGGCATCAGTCTTGTCACGTCCTCCCAGTGTGTGTGGCAGCATCGGCTCCAAGATCCAAACCAATTTGCGGGGCAGGGCAACCACTGCACAAGAACGCAGAAAGCAAGTGTTTAAGGTCACAGAATGAAGTTTAACTGAAACCAAATGATGCTCTTTTGAAAAGGATGACTCCATTTGTATTGATTAGGGTAGAAGTGAATGTGTTTTAGCAGAGTCCCTGAATCAGAATGGCTGAACTGCTTTTCTGGGCTGCTGGGTGACCTCCTCAGGAGGTTGCTCTGCGACCCGCTGGTGGGTTAGCCCTGCCTTCCCTCTCTGGTTCCAAAGTAGCCAGATTCAATGCTGCATCTCCCTGATGGAGTGCAATTTACTTTTAAGCCAGTAAGGCAGATCATTTCTGCCCACATTCCATTGCTAAGAACTCAGTCATATGGTCGTATCTGGCAAGGGCTGCTGGTCTCTAGATGTCATATTGAGTGGCCCAGGTGCCCACTAAAACCTCTTGGGAGAGAGGCAAGGGTAGAGAGAAAAAGGAGGGAGGTGGGAAGAGAGAAGGAAGAGAGAAAAGAAAAAGAGAATTTGAAAATGAATGAATTGTGGGAGACAACTGAAGTCTACCAGCCACAACTTCCATTCCCCTAAATCGAGGAAAATTAATGAGAGTATTAACATCAGTTGTCTGAAAGACTAATGATTGTAGACAACATTTAACTTCCCAGAACCCAATCATGACACATAGTTAGCAAATATTTTTCTGAAAATTTTTTTTACTTTAAGCAGCAAATATTTTCTTTTAAAATTTATATAAGAATAAATATGTATTCATATATCCATGTCCTGGGTCTGAAAATGTTTTATTCTTCCATTTCAAACTCCAACTTGGGATTTCAAAAATATATCTTAAGTGGAAATGTTTAGGAGGAAAGGTTGATCAGTGAAAGGACTGTGGCAATGTCTAAGCAGAGAGCCACCTTAGAAAAAGGATTGATGTTACTGCTGACACACAAGGCCGTGGCCGTCTTTATCCCACCATGGACCCTATGGAGAAGGGACCAAACTGATTTGCTTTAAGACAAGACAGTTTGAGGGTGCAGTAGGCTGTGGGCAGAGCTGCAGTGATACTGGCATTGAGTTGCTGCTGTTGAAAACACCCTAGATGATGTTTTTTAGTTTTATTGATTTTGTTTATACGATTTTGTTTAGTTTTATTGATGTTTAAGAAATTCCATAATAAAAAGTGATTGCTTTGCTGGTTTTCTTTGAAGAATGAACCACGTATACTCACGTCAACTTCAGCCTTGTCCATAGGGACAGACCTGTAACAGACCTGTTCCAAGTTGCACCGAGAAAACTCCACTTGTGAAATTTCTCAAAGGCTATTCAGACCTACCTTTAATAAAACACAATTTTCTCCAATACTCCCTATAAAGTTTTTGAGAGTTTCTGCTTGCTAAGTCACTTCAGTTGTGTCTGACTCTTTGTGATCCTATGGACTATAGCTCCACCAGGCTCTTTGTCCATGGGATTCTCCAGGCGACAATACTGGAGTAGGTTGCCATGCCCCGCCTCAGGGGTTCTTCCTGATCCGGGTGGGTTCTTTACCAGTACTGCTACCTAGGGAGCCCTGAGTTTCTGCTACAAAAATATTTTTCATAAATTACTTCTCTCAAAAAGATGAGAAAAAAATTGGATTCCAACAATGTAGAAGTTTGTGCACTCTGAAGATGTGAAATGTTATATCTCAAATTATCTTACCTGATCCCTTCCCCTCAAGCTTTAAAGAGTGACTTAATATAAAAATGTCTTCCTTGAAACACCGTAAAATGAAGAACTGACCTAAAACTGGTATTTCTTTAAACAGTATACACACTGTTTAAGTGTACAAAATGTTTACCTCTCCATGATTTTGAATGCAAAATGATAGGCTTTTTCATTTTTAGAATGCCAATTTTGTAAAACCCCACTGGGAGGCTTAGCTTTTTTTTTTTTAATACTGTCATTTCAAACTTTGCACAATACTGAAACAAAACCTTATACAAGCAGATACAAAATATCTTCAGGATAAACCAGTGGCTCTCACAGACAATTTACCCACTAAGCCCTGGGAACGTTTACTGATATCCAGACGCTGTTGGGTGTCACAACTCAGGGGAACTACCGTCATCCAGTAGGATAGGAACCAGGGGTGCTTCTAAACATTCCATAATGCACTGGACAGCTCCACAACAAAAACTCAACTGACCCAGAAAGTCAGAAGCGTCAAGGTTGAGAAACTCTGGGTTACAGTAAGAAAATTCTTCTCAGTCGCAACTCCAAGGATCAGGCCATGGTTTTGCCTGGCTGGCACAATTCACGCTTCGTTAAGGATGAAAATCCCCTGTGGACACAAAGAGGCATGCTCTTTATGTGTACAATACAGGCAAACCAGTGCATTCTATCATCAGAAATCATGTTCCTACCATGATTTTCGCTTTCTTGCTTTGTCTTTTGTGATATACCTATGATTGACTGCTATTACAGTTTGCTGCAATATTGGCTTTCTAAGGCATTGTGATGATTTAGGGGCCCAGTAAAATAGAATCCTGGGATGTATGGGCAAGTGGGACAGGTAGAGGGGAGTGTCTGCTTGGGCGTTCAAAAGCTGAGTCACCTTGGAGGGTGCATTTAAAGAGTAAGAGAGAGAAGCTGGGGCCCCACGCCCCACCACAGTGTCCGCAGGAAAGCCAAGGGACCAGCTAGGCTGGACCCAGGCCTGCTTCCCTAATCTTATTCTAAGGAACTTTGGATTGACTCCTCCAATGATCTATGTAACTGACACTGAAGTGCTCCAGGGGGACCCTTCTGCAAACTTCCCTCTAGAAGTAGTATATGGGAGGGGTGGACAGGAAAAAGAAAATGCATTCGTTTATGTCTGGAGATCATAACTACTTTTGAGGGTTTCAAGAAAAGACAAAGACATTTCACTACATGCGCGACTACTAATTAGACAGGCATCTCATGAAGCAGCATTAGGGAAGCAGCAGCTTTCCTACAGAAACATATTCCTTCACGCTTTGTCAGTGGCCCTCAGCCATGCGTGCGCCTTAGAAGGAAATGAGTACCTTTAAAAACATAATCCTAACATCCAGACCTCATACAAGATACATCAAATCGGAATCTCCAAAGATGGTGGATGATGGAAAATGAGAATGAGGCCTTAAGAACAGCACTCTAATTAGTGCCTCTCACCTGGGGAAATGTATACCCTGAAAGTGGGGATGGGGACATAGAGGAAAATACACTTTAAGGATTATGCTGTTAAAGATTATCATCTTGGGGACACGTTAAAAAAATACTAGCACAAAAGCAATTCTTTTTAATGTAGATGGGAGTGCTGAGGATTAACAAATCAGAAGGGACCAAAGAATGAACGAAAGATTAATTCTAAGGATATTTCCTGAAATACATGCAATAGGTTGAAACAGAAAGATCGTAAAAGGTTGCTAGTCAGTTTTAGACAGTAACCTTCATTGCATAACAAAAACATCCTGCTTTTAACATGAAAATGTTTATAATCTTTAAAAAATGAAGTAAGAAGAGAGCCAGGGTGAGATTTCTGATGTTAGAACCAAGGAAGAATAAAGTTTATGTGTTTCATCTCTCACTGGTCTAGTTTGCTAAAGTTCCAACAAAAGACTACACTGAATGCTAGAAAGGAAGACGTCTTCAGTTAGATGAGAGGATTTCTAGGGGAACACTTCTGGCACAAACATTTCTACAATTAGACATATGTACCCCAGTGTTCATTGCAGCACAGTTTATAATAGCCAGGACACGGTAGCAACCTAGATGTCCATTGGCAGACAAATGGATGAGAAAGCTGTGGTACATATACACAATGGAATATTACTCAGCCATTAAAAAGAATATATTTGAATCAGTTCTAATGAGGTGGATGAAACTGGAGCCTATTATACAGAGTGAAGTAAATCAGAACAAGAAACAAGCATACAGTACAATCACATATATATATGGAATTTAGAAAGATGGTAACAATGACCCTATATGTGAGACAGCAAAAGAGACACAGATGTATAGAACAGTCTTTGGACTCTGTGGGAGAAGGCGAGGGTGGGATGATCTGAGCGAATAGCATTGCAACATGTATATTATCATGTGAAACAGATGGCCAGTCCAGGTTCGACACATGAGACAACGTGCTCAGGGCTGGTGCACTGGGATAACCCTGAGGGATGGGATGGGGAGGGAGGTGGTGAGGCGGTGGGGGCGGGGTGGTGTTCAGGATGGGGAACACATGTACCCATGGCTGATTCATGTCAATGTGTGGCAAAACCCACTACAATATTGCAAAGTAATTAGCCTCCAATTAAAATAAAATTTTTAAAAATTGCTGCTCTTAAGAAAAAGGCTGAACAGTTTTCATGAAAGTTGATGGACTTCTTTGCCAAGAAATCCAAAGATCCATTTGAGTTTGGTCAGTAGCTTCTGCTATAAGATCTATTTCTACCTTAGAAAGAATGGAATTCACTCACAACATTTATATCAGACTAGACTGTTGACTTAGGTTTTCTTGCATAAATTCTCACTTTGCCTTACTTTTAGAAATTCTGGCCTATGAAGTTCCAGCTTCCATGAGAGCTTGTCCTAGGGACTGGAAGAAAAAGCACCAACATACCATCTTCATATTATAGCACAAGGCTTTGAGTGCTTTGCACAGAATTATTTAAAAAAACTGTCCATGAAACATGACCACAAGCTTTTTGCAACAACTGTTTGATAAGTGCTTGTAACAAGTTAAAAAGTAATAACCAAATGGAACAGCACACTCCTCAATAAAAATAATAACCAACGAGAGAGGTAACAAATGACAAAGCTCTGTTTTTCTTTGAATTGTGGTGGTGCGTCAGTAGGTACAGTTCTAAGTTTTCCTCATCTGATGCACATAATATTCTCTTGGCTGTGTATACACAGTCTAAGTTTTTAGGTATTGATTTAAAATATTAAGTTGATATATAAAAGCAAACTTTTATAAAAGCTACATGTCTTTTAACCTGGGGGAAAACAGATGATTGACCCAATCAAGTTTTACCACTTATGAAAAAGGATGTGTTGAACATTATGTGAAAACAGCACTGAGCAAAATTGAGCAAAATTACCCATAATTCCACTTGAAAGCTATTTTTTTTTCCCCAAGAAACTCACTGAGGAATGTTTCTTGAATGCAAACTAAATTGAACCAAAAATAATCCTTCTACGACCAAGTATGGTACTAAATACAGCAAAATTGAATACACTTATAGCACAACTTACCCCAGGGGAAAAGTTACATGTAATATGCAACTGTAAGTCCCAGCTGAATAAATGACTATAAAATGAACAATTACTTTTTGTGGGTTAGTGGGTTGGCATGGCCACCTTAGTCAGTTAAACACATTTCAGAAGTTGTTTATTTGCAAATTTGAATCCATTTACAATACTTGCTGGGTTTTTTCAAGGCCAGGCTACACTGGTATCACCATAGGCCAGGACCTAGCACCCTTCTAACCACTTATGATCAATACTCATTATTATTTGCTGAATCAAGACAGTGAAATGCCATGAGTCCATTTTGATTACAGTTATGCATGTCACAATTTTCCTTCATTCCCCCAAACCTCACCAATTTGTACATTATTTTTGTACTACCATAAAAACTCATGCAAACATAACTTTTCTGTATGTAAAAGGAAAATGTACACACTGTTAGGGCTATATTACCAACTCTGGAGTCTTTACCCATCTTTTAAATATAGGCTATATAGAAATCCGCTTGTAATAAAAACTGACAACTGTGACAAAAATAAGGATATAATATTAAAAATAAATCAAATGATATACAGTACTGTCATTCTGATACAGAATTTTTACACAGCAATAGTGGTATGTACAAATGACAGGATGTCAGGCAATCCATTACAACAGACCTTTGGGTTACAGATAAATTTTAAATGACAACTTAATACTGATTTTAACATGGTAACTAGTATTATGCCAGATTAAAATCAATACATCTTCTTCAAGTGGCATTTTCTGGAACATCTCTAACTAGGAGACTTTTGTTAAAAAAAAAATCTTTATAAAAAGAAAAAGAAATAAATGTAGTATTGTACTGGAAATGTCTTTTAAAAAAAATCCCAAATCTATAAATCTGGACTAAATTAATTTGACTTCCCATTCTCTCTGTCCTTATACTGGTCAACCGCAGACCTGGCACCCACTTACATAAGCAGGTTCAGTCAAAGTTCAGAAGCAGCCCCGTCTCTACTTCCTATAAGAGAAGTTTAGGGTATCTGGTTCAACTACACATTCTTTCCACTGTTTAAGTATCAGGCAAAAAAGCTTGATTCTCATCAGTAATTCTGCCAGCAAGCTCAAGGATATGGATCCTCACTTTAAAATGCAAGAGGGTCAAGGAGGGAAATGCCAAACAATAAAATGAGAGTTTTAAAACTCACTGGGGAATGAAGGAAAGAGACCCTGTGTGTGTGTGTGTGTGTGTGTGTGTGAGAGTGTGGTGGGACAGGGTTGGGGGCAGGGTATGTTTAGAGGAAAAAAATTTCTGTAACAAAATAGCAAATTTGTATTTTCTGCACTTCTGTGAAAATGGGTGAGTTATTGGCATAAAAAAAAAAGCCAAATGAAAACACAAACAGGGAAGTGAGAACTGTTCCATAATGTCCTGCACTTTGTTTCTATTCAAAATATAAATCCCCTTTCAATTAAAAAAAAAAAGTACAACATCATTTAAAAATCAAAGAGGGAAATATGACTTAGAGAACTGAGGAACAATAGCATTTCTTTCTGGCATATTATCTGTTTGACACAATTACAGGTGAACAGGCATTACAGACATTGTGTGGCTGTTCACATTCAAAGCATCTCCTCTAAAGTGATTACTTCCGGGCTAAACAAGTATATCGGTTAAACGAAGTCCGTGAACAGGCCAAGCCGGGCAGGCATGGACACGTGTGATGCATTCTCCGCCCAAAAAATGGAACCTAAAATAAAAAAGAAAACTGAGTTAGAGCAGGAAATGTTAAAAAGAAAAAAACTATTCTTAAGGAATTTGAATAACAAGTTAGTATTTATTAAAGATTAACTATTCTTCAAACAACAGCATCTATTTTCATGTATTATCCTTTTGTAGCCTTCCAACCACTCTGTGAAGATGGCAAACAGTTTAATCACACCCATCTGATAGATGAGAGACGACGCACAGAGAGGTTAGGAACTTGCCTGAGGTCACATATCCAGAACTTGAAGCTTGGCTGGCAAGTGGACCCAAAGGACCAAACATTGAATCAGCAAGCTACGCTGTCTTTTAGTTTTTCTCATGTAATTCTTTTTTAGAGTGTCCTGCTACTGAAGCTCCTTGAAGAGAACATAACTTTATGGGCACAACCACATGCATACAATAAGCAAATAAAAATTCACTGATGATGAGAAATATATAAATTCATACATTTGTGCCAAGATGTGAGGAGTTCCCAGGCAGTCTAGTGGTTAAGATTTGGTGCTTTCACTACTGTGGCCTGGGTTCAGTCCCTCGTCAGGGAACTGAGATCCTGCAGCCAACAAAATCAGGGAAGGAGGCAGCCTGATTTGCAGAAATGCAACAGAGCAAGCCCCAGGCAGGAGAGCCAGCAGCAAAAGGTTGCTCTCACCCCAAGCACAGTTTGGCTGCTGTTTCTAAGAACCTGCTTGAACCTGGCTGAAGCTTGAACAAAGCACAGTTTGGTGCTTGGGTGACTTCACCTGAACTTGGGTGAAGTTCAGTGCTTGGGTGACTTCACCTGAACTTGGGTGAACTTGAACCAAGTGCAGTTCAGTGAAGCTTGAACCAAGCACAGTTTGGTTGCTGTTTCTAAGAACCTGTTTGAACCTGGGTGAAGCTAGGTAGAGGAGGGTCAACTAGCAACCGGTGTGGTCGTTCTCTGTGCCAGGGGCAAGTGAAGGACTCACAAAACAGGTATGCTTTCTAGAGGCAAAGAGCAAAACCCACTCTTCTTCCCATAGGAATGGTGCCCCCTCGAGAATCTGCCTGCTTTGCAACGGGTAGCTTAACTATCCTACAGTTTAACTGTAGGCCTGCAAGTGGTTGATATTAATGAAATGAGATGGCAAATTACCCGATTGAGGGCAATGTGAGAGAGGACAGCTATTGCAATCTCATGCCTTCAGGGGGTCCTTCCACAGTTGACACATGGCACAGAAACGCATCCTTCCTGCCTCCCAGCTCAAATGCTTCCTTTGGTATCATTCTAGCGCATTTCCTACTCTATTCCACACGAGTGATCTATCCTTACAAGAAAATCTTGAGATGCATCTTCCAGATGCCTTCAAAATCATTTCTTTTTGCATCAGACGAAAGGCTGAACAAAAGGCTGTCTGCAGACAGTGGCAGAACCATTCTAACCTTATTTTCAGGCTGAACGGGTTGGATGGATCCAATTCTATGGGTGCTCAGCGATGGTCAAGGCTAATTATTCTGGACATTATCGTTGGATGCTACCATGCTCATGTTCTCCTTACCTTTTTCTTTCTTCTTCTCTTCCTCTTTCTTCTTTCCTGCCTTCCACTTCCAAAATGGTTCTGGAAGGGCCAGGGAGATGATTGAGATCAATAAATACAAAGGGAAGAGCAGGCGGGTGGGGGTGGTACGTGGTGACCAGGCAGGACCGTCCCAGTTCCTCTGTCCTTTTGTGAGAGCATTACTTTTGAGGCTCTAAAGGCAGTGTCTACATGAGGGCACATGGCCATAGGTCCCATGCAGACACGGGCTAGAATGGTTCTGTCACTGTGTGTGTCAAAGGGTCCATGGAAGGCCGGCCATTTGTTGCCCCTGAGAATATATCAGAGGAGGTGGGGGCAGCAGAAATGGCTTGGACAATTACAAGTTATTATGTCTCATGTAACTGAGACATAATAACTCATGACTTTGACCTAGAGATTTTGAGAGACTCCTTTCGCTGAGCCCTACACTACTGCATGAACCAGTGGGTCTCAATTTGGGGTGATGCTGCCCCAGGAGACGGCTGGCAACGTCCAGAGCCATTCTTGTGTGTCACAGTGCAGGGAGAGGGCATCTGGTGGATAGAGGCCAAGGATGTTGCTAAACATCCTACAACTCAGGGGACCTTTCCCACGGCAAAGAGTTACCTGTTCTCAAATGTCCACAGTGCTGGGGTTGAGAGGAACAAGCACATGCGGCAAGAAACAAGAGCCTGGAAAAAGTGAGTGCTACCTGTAACAAGCATGTCCAATTGTTACACATGGAGAACACCAGCCAGGTGTGTCCCATTCATTCCTTCAACAGACACTGACTGTGTGTCACCAGCACATCAGGCCCGTTTTAGGGACTGAGGATATAGCGATGAGTCAAACAAGAAAGGTCTCAGCCCAACATGGAGTGCCATATCAGTGACAGATACTCAGTAAGACAGCTTCAGCTACTACGAATTCAAGGCTTCAGTCTGACGCTCTGTGCACCTCGGCACTGTGGTCACTCTTGGGCCTGCCATGTGGGTTCTCAGCAGCAAAAGCAGCAGGAAAGAGAAATAGTTCGCACTGGCAGCCTGCCACAGGCCAGGCCACAGAAAGGCGTGATGTCTGAGTGCCATGTTAAAGCCGGGTGCCAGATTTCTGTCTCCCTGTGACACAAGCTAAGTGGCTTCCTCTTGAGGTGAAGCAACACACCTGACCGAGGTCATCAAGCCACAGAAGGAACATGTCACAGTCAAACCCATGTCCATCTTCTTCCAAATGCCACCAGGCCCAGACTCCAGGCCCTGGGAAGAAAAGGGAATCTTTTAGTTTTGAGTGTATTAACACTCAGCCTGGTACAAAGGACACCTCAAAAATATATTAATTTTTGTCAAATGCTTGTCTTCTACCCCAATCTCACCATAGGCTGTGACCTCCCTGAGGGGTAAAGGGTCCTGGGGCTCCATCTTCATCCTAAATCCCTCTGCCTAGCACTGATCAATGCCACCAAGCTCAGAAGCCAAAGGCTCTTGCTTATGAAGAGTCCTTCCAGGGTCTAGGAGGGGCCCTGGCAATGTGTTCTCAAGGTCATGTGTTTTTGTGAAATCTTCAAAAATGTCTGTTATTCTTTTTCTTACCCAGGGCATCATGACTGTGTACACATCAACCTAGATTTGCTGCAACTCAGTTTAACACAGTGATTAGACTGGCAGGTCCCTTTATACCTGGGTGCCCTTTTCTTATTTTTATCCTTTTTCAAGATTCAGCTTGTGTTTCTCTCTCCCTCACCCGAGCTTTTCTACACTGGACAAGCCTGTAGCAGTTTTCTCCATCTACATCCTCTCAATCGCACACACGACAATTTCTGACATGGTGAACACCCTGTAGGTACCTGCCCATTTCTTGACTGGCCCATGCACTGGTATTTCTACATTCACGTATGGCAAACCTAGTAGCAGTTTGACAGTCACACATGCACAAGAAAGTGTTCACAGAAGATGCATCTTTAGATGTATAAATACAGCCAAGGAGCTAATCACTCAGTACCAACATGACGGCTTACTTTAGAATCAACTATGTACTCAAGCCAATGTTTCTAATACTATAGATTTCCAATCAGCAAATTCTAGGAGTTACCAAGGCAGAACCTTCAGCACTCTTGAGAAGGCCTGATGCCCAACACATCTGCAGCATTTTAAAAGAGAAAACAGTGCTGATATGAAACCAAAATATTATTTGTGCTATCTCTCAAACCAGAGTCAACTGTGTTAAAGAAGGAAACACAGGGAATACTTGAAGAAAAGCTGAGTCATGTGACATAAAAGGCACTGGCCCAATAATTTTTTTCCTTAATAAAACCAGTTTTCTTACCACTTTATCAATAGAAGTGCCTAGCTCAAAAAAGTGCAAATGGTATGAGTGCATCAAATAAAAAGGACAAATCCCACACTGCCACAGCTTCTGGTTTTAACAGCTCTGATGAGTGCCACTGTGTGGTTTCTTTTCTTTTTTTCTTTTGGGAATAGGCATATATGCTCAGGGTTTCCCAGGTGGCACTACTGGTAAAGAATCTGCCTGCTAGTGCAGGAGATGTAAGAGATGTGGGTTCAACTCCTGGGTGGGGAAGATCCCCTGGGGAAGGAAATGGCAACCCACTCCAGTACTCTTGCCTGGAGAATCCCATGAATGAGGAAGCTGGCAGGCTACAGTCATAATGTTGCCAAGAGTTGGGCATGACTGAATTAACTTGACACGGTACATATATTCTCAGAACCCTAAATATACAATCATTGATCTGTTGCCCTCCTGTGAGCATCACGTTAACCTGAGGCCTGTGCTGATGAAAGTGGACCCGACTCGGACCTGGGCCTCCCACTGTATTGTGTCCCCAGAAAAAATAAAGGAAACCAGGGAATGGTGGGCCAGCCTCCTTGGTTGTATGAAACTGGACTTGAGTTGGGGAACCTTGAGTCTCTGGGACTAGAGGGGCATAAAAGATATGCAAGAAATAAGAGTGGTAGTTTCTACAGGTCAAAGGGCCCCCCGCACACACACATCCTGGCGATCATGTGTGGCGGCCACCAGCACCTGTGTGGATGAAGGCAAAAGCAGCTGATGAGTCCCCTAGGAGGTGAAGATGCGGCACCTCCCATGCTGTGTCTTGTAAGGCTAAGTAAATGAAGCATTAGATAGTGGTGCTCACCTGGCATGGTTCCAGCCCCCTGCAACGCCCGGGGGTACATCTAGAGGCCATTTTGGAGGTCACAACTCGGATGGGTTGCTGAGGCATCTAGCAGGTAGAGACTAGGGACATAGTAAACATCCTACAATGCCCAGGGCCACCCCCACAACAAAGAGCCATCCTGTCTAAAACATCAAAACAGCCCAGGCTCAGAAGTCCTGTTGTCAACTGGAAATTATTTTCTTCAGAAAAGGAAGATGGATTAGTCAAGTTTTAAAGTGCAGCTCAAAAACAAAAAACCAAAGCAAGGCTAAAAAAAATGTTAACATAAAAAACGGAGCAAAATTTAAAAATAAGATTAATTTTTGAAGGAAATATAGATTAAATTTAATATTTTAATAAAATAATAAGGAATAAAAGTACTCATCACATAATTTTAAACTTCTAAAGCCCATGAGTAAACAGTATAGGATGGACATGATTAATCTTTGTAAGCTCTGTTAATAAAAGTGTGGGTACTAATAGAAACTAGTGTTTCTTAAACTGGAGAAGGCAATAAACAGCAAAGTATTCCCAGTAGATATGTGATTTAATAATGTACTCTTAATTATTAAAAATGAGTTGTTAAAAAAATCAATACATGTTATAACTATTATCTACCTAAAAATGTGTTTACAAAGCATGCATCCTATTCCTTTCAAGTAGATTTATATTTTATTCTATTTTAGGATTAGTCAAGTTTTAAAGTGCAGCTCAAAAACAAAAAACCAAAGCAAGGCTAAAAAAAATGTTAACATAAAAAACGGAGCAAAATTTAAAAATAAGATTAATTTTTGAAGGAAATATAGATTAAATTTAATATTTTAATAAAATAATAAGGAATAAAAGTACTCATCACATAATTTTAAACTTCTAAAGCCCATGAGTAAACAGTATAGGATGGACATGATTAATCTTTGTAAGCTCTGTTAATAAAAGTGTGGGTACTAATAGAAACTAGTGTTTCTTAAACTGGAGAAGGCAATAAACAGCAAAGTATTCCCAGTAGATATGTGATTTAATAATGTACTCTTAATTATTAAAAATGAGTTGTTAAAAAAATCAATACATGTTATAACTATTATCTACCTAAAAATGTGTTTACAAAGCATGCATCCTATTCCTTTCAAGTAGATTTATATTTTATTCTATTTTTGAAAGATCAAGTGTAAAGTTAAAAACTTTACAATTACAAAATTGTAGCCTAGGAGTGTCTAAATCGTCTAATTGATACATCAGAAACAAAACAGTAAAATGAATTTAATAGTTTCTACCTATAGGTCTTAATTTCATTCATCAAATACTGTTCACTTTATCAAAATAAATATCAGTGGCTAATGTCTAAGCCAAACCAGAATAGAATTTTTAAAATTAGAGCAGGTATAGTCCTCACCTCTTCGTAGTCTAGTGCTTCTACTACACCAGTCCCTGTGACCACAATCAGAGTTACTCTATTTTTTTTTAGAAGGCAAAAAGAAAATGGAGGGGGGAAGGTAATGAACAGATCACATTTAAAAGAACTGTTATACAGCATCCATCTATATTTTTACTATCTACTAATGAAGTGTAAAACTTTAGAGTCTCACCAGGACATATTTATTTTAAAATGGTTTTTTTTTTTTAAGTTGCTTTGAATAGAATATAGCTGAAAGATACTCTGGAAGAGCTAGGTTTGCATCAGGATAAGTTAATTTCACTCAGAACAAGTAACAACTCTGGGACAAGAACTAGGTTATTGAAATGACCTATGAAAATGTATTTTCAAGACAGTAAAATAACCAATATGAACAGGTGTAATACTGAGGTCTAAAAACATGGTTCAAGTGGTTATCTGAATGGGATAACTTCAGATCTGACATTAACATCTTACTTTTTCAATACTTTCAGTTATCACTTAATTTTACTATGAATATAATAATCTGTTATCTTAGACTTTATTATCAAAAGTGTGATTAAAAACACAGCACAGAGATGCTCCTGGGTTTATGGCAGGAGAATGATTTTGTTTTCTTTCAAAACTGACTTTGCGTTAAACCTGAACTAGAAACTATAGGAACCAGGAAAATAGAATCTGGTTCTCTTGTCAAAATATCTCAGTATTTGGAAACCTCATCAGAACTACAGGATGAGACAGGTTTCAACTCTGGACTATTATGTGTCATCTCAGGGAGCATCTTCCCTACACAAACCCATCTGGGTTAACTGCACTGAAAAAAGTTCAAATTAAACACACCCACAGCTTCCACTGAAGTAGATGCCAATGGAGTGACGGACAGAGCAACATCCAGAGCCTGTTCTCTGACCTATCGCCTTGGGACCTCAGCTGCATACTGAGCCCCTGTGAGGCTGAATGTTGTACAGAGGATGGGAGAAAACCAAACCTTCCTTCACAGACTTGTACTAAATGAGAAACACATCCACCACATTTAGTATCATATCGCGGATCTGGTACACCATGGCATACAACAAGTAGCAACAGTACTGCTATTTGTACAAACATAGTTACCCAGAATGTGTCATTCTTGACTTGTTTTAGCAAACCAGCTGGGGTACCCGAGGTTATACTAACAATGTACAAAGGCAACTAATTCTGAAAGAACAGTGAATTAAGAGTCAACTTTTAAGCAACAGCGACTCCCATGGACAAAAGATGACTCGTGTTGGAGAAGGCTGATGAAAAAAACTGAGACCAGTGCCAAGGGCAGCTGGGCAGGCTTCACCTCCCTACTCCAACCCCCACACGGGGGATGGGGTTAGTGGTTTGGCACAGAACCAGACAACTAACAGTTCTGAAACCTTTCCTGTCTCAAAATGTCCAGGAATAAAAGGTGCATATCATGCTTACAAACGACATATCATGCTTACAAACGACAGTACCGGCTCAAGCGGTCAAACCACGGTGAGGAATGGTTCCAGTGCAACAGGAAGTGTTTCTCAAGGAAACCACAGGAGAGCCCAAGGTCATCCTCAGATAGGTCTACACAACCAGGGTCCCCAATACAGCACATTGAGTGAAACCCCAACTTATTTCCTTATTTCATTCAGATAGAGTCAAAACCTTGGCTGTTATCTGTGAGTGTGAAGTATGGGAAAGATATTTGGCTCCATTTCAGTTTTAAACCCTAAGCCACAGGTGGGGAAAAGAAGAAGGCAGAGGCAGAATTCAGTTTGCTTTGAGAACATTTAACCTGTTTTTAGAGGATGTGATGGGTAGAGAGAGAACACTGCAGAGGACCGAACAAGCCACCAGGCCTTGGACAAGCCCTCACGCACACACATATCGGTCCCCACCCATCCCTGCACCCTGGACCCCAGGTAGCTGCTGGTAACTGAGGATGTACTGATGGCACAGACGAGCAAGGCATCTGCAGCCTGGCACCCCTGGGGGGTTTGGCTGGAACCATACCGGGTTTCAAACGTTTTGTATCTGAAGGACACGGAACTTCTCTGCTCCCTCTTACCTGCCGCCCACCCACTTTCGGAAGTCCCACACAGCTCCTTGGCCCCTGCAGACAGGAGGGTCTGCAATGCCTGAGGACACAACCTCTGCAGCCCCGTCTGATCCTGCCTTCACTCCTGCCACTTCCTGTCAATCACTTTCCGAAAGTGGTGTTTAGGTCATTGTGATATTGAGCTGTTAGATAGTAAAATAAATTGGGAAGGTAAACATGAATCTCCAGGGTTGTGAACACTGCATTCTGTGGAGAGAGTCAAAATGTAGGGCTTTGAAGTTAAAATGCAAGAGTGATTGCTCACGGATCATTTTCTGCAAAACCCAAAGCACAAACTTATGTGCTTCTGCCTTTTCAGTAGGTCTGACATTAAAACTGTTTTCAAGAGCTTTCATATTCTGATTTCAGCAAAGAAGTAAGTATACACAGTATTTCACACTGTGTACCCACACACATATGTACACATACACATATATACACACACATATGTATATAATATATACACACACATATAAACACATATATGTATATAATATAAATAGTAATATATATACATAAATGGTCTTTTTGGATATAAAATATATTCATACATCCAAAAGTAATATATATTTATATCCTTAAACTGTTAAGCAAAATTCAGTGTTTCAAATTACTTTTATGAAATGTTTCTAATGCCATGAGAACAAAGATATGTGAATTATCAGTTAAAGAAGGATGGTAAGAAGACAGTTCTCTCAGATGGAAATGGAGAGGAGAATGGAAGAGGTTTTCCACTTCATCGTCTCTGATTTCCAGTTTCTAGCGCATTTCATGTCACAGAGGCTTTGCTTGGAGTTGAGTAACGAAATGTAAGAGAACCAACAAGAACACATATATACTAACTTTACGAGTCATCGGATGGCAACTGTCTCCCACTTTGCCCATCGGTGTGCAAATCCGTATGCTCTTAACCCAGATACTAACAGCACAGCACATGCCTCCACCACACTGGGGGTCCCTGTCGCAGGCCTGAAATGTAATAAGCAAACAGATAAATAAAGATAATCAGAACGACTCAGGCTAAAATTAGCAGTAAAAAAAAGAAGCTCTTTTAGTATCTCACAGCTATGATTTTAATAATCTTACATGTTAAAAAAACTGTAATCATTTATTTGAACATATTTACAATAAAATCTAATCAGAGATTTTCCCACTTGGTGAAAAAAAAAAAAGCCTAAATAATGGCCCACACAGGATGAAAATTATAAGCCCCAACACTTAAAAAAAAAAACAAAATCAGCTCTCTTTTTCTAGGGCTGTATGGATGAAACAGCTTTGAACTTGAAGTTTATATTGGTCTTTACCATACATGGCCAGTAGGAAATACATAAACCGAATCACAAGATTTTATAACTATTAACTATAGAATAAAGTGGGCCCAATTTAAAAAAGAGATTTAAATGGTCTCTAAATCTATCATGAAATGCTCCAGATATGTAAAAATACTGATGTAAATTTAAAAGTATAACTCATTTTCTCTTTCAAATATTTGCATTTTGGTTCATGAGATTTGACGTTTCTCACACCTCTGACTTGATTTTTACCATTTCCTTCTGAAAGAAAGAAATTTCATAGGCTGAGAGAGAATGGGCAGACCAAGACTTTTGCCTTATGTTAGTAACCTGCAAAAACGGAAATTATTGGTTTAGGGTATACATATGTGTACAATATAAGATTAATGAAACTATTCTATGAGATCCATCAGATTTAGAAATGCAAGTGACAGATGCAATTCTCAACAGTGAATACTCAAGACACTTGTTCCTAATATAAAAATTGTAACTACATATAATCAAATAATCAACTATGGAGGAAATTCCTCACTTGACTAAACAGAAGTAAATAATGAAGTGTAAACTTATTTGCATGAAAAAAGATCCAAAGAACTATTGTTCTTTCCTAGAACTATCCATAAATAGGATGCTTTGTTTGAATGGTGTTCAGTAATCTGTTTTGTTAGTGTTAAGGTGAGAACATCCTATACTATATATGTAAGAAACTAAGAAATCTATAATTTAGACAAATTTAAGCACAGATTTAATGCAAACAACTAAGACACTTC
>SJYC01010149.1:0-20773 GCA_006408675.1 Madoqua kirkii | reverse complement strand
GGCCACCTGATGCAAGGAATTGACTCATTGGAAAAGACCCTCATGCTGGAAATGATTGAAAGCGGGAGGAGAAAGGGATGACAGAGGATGAGATGGTTGGATGGCATCACCGACTTGATGGACATGAGTTTGAGCAAGCTCCAGGAGTTGGTGATGGACGGAAAAGCCTGGCATGCTGCAGTCCATGGAGCTGCAGAGAGTCAGGACTGAGTGACTGAACTGAACTGTACTCAGATACACTGTTGGTGTAAAACAGTAGATTTCAAACTTTTTTTTCCTAGCAGAATAGCTAAGTTTTGATCAGAACTCTGCCATATAAAATTCTTCCTGATTTTCTTTCTTGTACATGCAGAGAGGGCAGCGGCAGCTGTGACGGGAAACAGGAGGCAACTGCCTTCGCCAGAGACCCTGTTGTATGCCTGTAGGGAGAAGAGTGCAATGAGAATCAGCCAACGCTGCATGTTGCTTCCAGATGGTTCTGTGGAGAGCCACAGTTTTACCATTATTTACCATTACCATGTTCAAAGCCTTAAATTGATTTCTGAAATGAAGAGCTCATCTCATTAAGTCCACACTCCTCTGAAAAGTGTGGAAGATTCCCTGTGACTTGAACCCAGCCTTCCTGGCCAGCAGTCTCACCTTGGAATTCTAACCAGGCAGGTTTCTTTCCTGAGGTCACGCAAGTAGCAGCACCCACCAGCATCCCTGCTTCTGCATTTGCTTTGGCAGGGTTGTCGCTCACCTGGCTCACTGCTTATTCACTCTTCAAAGTCAAAGCTGGGCCTGGTCTCCCCTCCAAAGGGCTGCAGTCCACATTAAATTTTCTCTTCTAACATCTGAAGGCATGTGGAGTATAGAACCCAGCCACTCGAGAGACACATCTGCATATGAATCAGGGCTCCTTCACCTGCTCTTGGTTACTCCATGGCTCTGAGTCTCAGCCTCTTCATCTGTAAAATGGGAATAGTGATGCCTCCCGCCTGAGGGCGGCAATGAGAACTAAAAAGAAAGAGGAACACATGTGATCCACTGACTGCATCATTGCAAGAGCTCAGTAAATGTCAGCTATGGGCATCCTTATACCCACCTAAAAGGCAGAAAATGACTGGTAGGTAGTAATAAAAGAACTGAAAGTATTAAGTGAGACTATGTAAAGTGTTTAGCAGATTGCAAGGCATACAGTATACACCCAATCTTGGTTTGTTAGCTGCTGCTGCTGCTGCTAAATCACTTCAGTCTTGTCTGACTCTGTGCAACCCCAGAGACGGCAGCCCACCAGGCTCCTCCGTCCCTGGGATTTTCCAGGCGAGAACACTGGAGTGGGTTGTCATTTCCTTCCCCAATGCATACATGCAGAACTGCTTTAGTCTTATCTGACTCTGTGCAACCCCATGGACAGCAGCCCACCAGGCTCCTTTGTCCATGGGATTCTCCAGGCAAGAATACTGGAGTGGGTTGCCATTTCTTTCTCCTTGTTAGCTATTATATTACAAAGATGATAATGATGCTGCTATCATACAGTAAGAACAAAAGGAAGTAACATATCTAAGTATCTATGTGCATAGCACAGGACAGGGCATATATAAGAATCTTTGGAAATGTCACCTATTACCATTGCACATTCTTTTGTATTATTATCTACCTACTTCCTAAATGTGTGTTTGTAATTTTTCTGTTTTTTTTTTTTTCAAAATCAGACCTCTAGTGAGGTTCTTTTTTAAAACTTTGAACATTTGCTCCAATTAAAATCAGTCATGATAGATCAACTGACAAGCTCTTGAAGTTAAAGAGTCTGAAAAAGACAACTACCCCGCAGTATACTTCATAGTTTGAATGCTATTATTTACTTTTATTAAATATTATTATACATTTATTAAAAGTTTGACCAAATTTTGGGTTTAGAAATTTGTTGTCAAAACTTTGGGGCTCTAACTGAAATGTACAGTTAAATATGGTTAAAATAGGATGTTTTACATTACGTGACTTTTACCACAATAAAAGGACACTCTAAAAAACTGGAAAAAAAATTGGGAGCTCTAGTCAACAGCTCCCTCTCCCCCTACTGGGGCAGTGCAGACTGGACAGACACTGAATCAACTCAGAGATGTAGGCTGTGAAAGGCTGAAAGGCCTTCCAGTCTGACCTTTGAGGCTTGCTTGTTAAAGTTTTTTAACATTGATTTGTATTTAAAGAATGTTACTCTGGAGTCAAACTTGATGGAGTCTAGTGCCAGCTCTGCCATTTATGACCTGACTAGCCTTGGGAAACATACTGAAGTTCTCAGAGCTTCAGTTCTCTTATCAATAAAATGGAGCTAATAATAATAATACTTACCGTAGAGGGTTGTTACAAGAAATGAAGGACAATATGCCTGATAAGGAACCAATAAAACATTTGCTATTATTCAAGGAAAAGGATAATGTGCCAGCATCAATGCCCTGTTCTTGACAATGGACTCTGAACATGTAAGAAGCTATTGTTGGGGGAAGTGGCTGAAGGGGACTCAGGAACTCTCTGTATTATTTTTGCAATGTCTTGTGACTCTGAAATTATTTCAAAATAAGGTGTTAAGAGAAGAAAGAAATAAAGAAGGAAAGAAAGAAAGAGAAGGAATAGCCTTAAAGTACAATTCAGCAACGCTGACCATCATCAGGAGGCCTGAGGGTACCCAGTCTGAGAATGTGCCAGTCTGTCTCCAGTGATGCACAGGTCTCCCTTGAACTTGGCGAAAAGCACATTCAGTCACACAAGCCACTGTCTTGCTCTCACTCTGGATCGCTGGAGCTCGCTCCTTAAACAGGGGAGGAGAAGGTGTGGGAGCCAGAGGGCCTGAGCACACGGTCTTGGGCAGTGAGGGTTTACATCCAGTATCAACAGACTGGTGTTCTAATTTCAGGACTCACACCAAGGAGGCTTGGTTATCATAAGCACCCTGCTCTTTCTTTTCAGATGCAGACAGGTCAGGCTCTGAGTCTGCAAGGTTCAGGGAGACTTTATATGATCACTACTGACTCACTTGTGGCCTCTGTTGGGACACGGCCAGGAAGCCTTCCTCCCAAAGTGCATTCATTCCCTCTCAGCTCTGTAAATGGAGGGTTTTAGGCTTTTCCAGTTTTGGTTTCAATCACTCCCCATATAGCACGATGCAATTCAATAGAACTTTCCACAGTGATGGAAGAATTCCAAACCCATGTGGTCCAGGACAGTATGACTAGTCACATATGCTTACAGAGCACTTGAAACGTGACTGGTACAACTGAGGAAGGAAATTTTCAATTTAACTTAAATTTATATAGCCACACATGGCTAGCAATTACTCCATGGTATAGTACTGACACAAATTTAAAATTTCCTACACTGCTGTAAAGATCTTTGAAACATAAGGCTGGAAAAGAATTCAAAAGATGAGGAAATGGCAATCCACTCCAGTGTTCTTGCCTGGGAAATCCCACAGACAAAGGAGCCTGGCAGGCTATAGTCCACTGGGGTTACAAAGAGCTGACATGACTGAGCGACTGAGCATGCACGCATGGACCAGTATCTCTCTTATCCTTTTTGAACAAAATGTATTAGGCTACAAGAGCCTCAACGGTAGGACAAAAACACTGAACCCACAAACTACCACGGATGACCCACTTCTACAGAAGATATGCCAGTCAGGAAAACACAGGAACTAGTTCTGATGAAAATGATAATAACAAATATTAAAATTAGCACTTACTAGATTCCAGAAATTGTGCTACATGTTTAAAATGCATTATCTTCTATAAGTCTCTAGGTATCCCCAGTTATTATTAGACCAACATCTAACATCCCTCAAGTACTTTCTCTGTGTCTGGATCATAAAGGCTTACTTGCTTGTCTCATTTAATCCTTCCAACCCAGTGAACAAAGGACTAATATCACTCCGTTTACAAGCTCTGTGTCTGTGGTTTTGCACAAGTTTCTTAATTTCAGGAAAATGGACACATATAATCTAAAGATGAAGGTATAAAATACATATGTACATTAAAAAATTCTATAAACCCAAGTCCCTGTGGCCATCACCCAGGTTCATCATTTAAACACTGCATTGTGCTTCTGAAGCCCTTATGTGTCCCCCTCCAAATACTCACTGATTTTTGTTGTTAATCACTTCCTAGCTTGTGTTTTGTAGTTATGCCAGCAATGTACAGATCCTTAAACAAACATGAGTTCTTCTTCCACTTCATTCTGCAAGCATCTATGATCCCATAGTCTATTCCAGGTTCTATAGAACTTGACTTCTGAATCCCTCAGGAACCTTTAAACTGCAAGTGCTAATGAAACAAACTGTGGAAAATCCTTAAAGAGATGGGAATACCAGACCACCTAACCTGCCTCCTGAGAAGGCTGTATGCAGGTCAAGAAGCAACAGTTAGAACTTGACACGGAACAACAGACTGATTCCAAATTGGGAAAGGAGGATGTCAAGGCTGTATATTGTCACCCTGCTTATTTAACTTGTATGCAGAGTATACCATGCAAAATGTTGGGCTGGATGAAGCACAAGCTGTAATCAAGATTGCCAGGAGAAATATCAATAACCTCAGATATGCAGATGACACCACTCTTATGGCAGAAAGCGAGAGCCTCTTGATGAAAGTGAAAGAGGAGAGTGAAAAAGTTGGCTTAAAACTCAACATTCACCAAGCACAGATCATGGTATCTAGTCCCATCACCTCTCAGAAAATAGACAGGGAATCAGTGGAAACAGTGACAGACTTTATTTTCTTGGGCTCCAAAATCACTCTAGACAGTGACTGCAGCCATGCAATTAAAAGATGTTTGCTCCCTGGAAGTAAAGCTATAACCAACCTAGAGAGCACACTAAAAAGCAAAGACATTACTTTGCCAACAAAGGTCCATCTAGTCAAAGCTACAGTTTCTCCAGGGGTCATGTAAAGATGTGAGATTTGGACCATAAAGAAGGCTGAGCACTGAAGAATTGATGCTATTGAACTGTAGTGCTTGAGAAGACTCTTGAGAGTCCCTTGGACAGCAAGGAGATCAAACCAGTCAATCCTAAAGGAAATCAGTCCTGAATATTCACTGGAAGGAGTGATGCTGAAGCTGAAACTCCAATACTTTGACCACCTGAAACGAAGAGCCAACTCATTACAAAAATCCTGATGCTGGGAAAGATTGAAGGTGGGAGGAGAAAAAATAACAGAGGATGAGATGGTTGGATGGCATCACCAACTCAATGGACATGAGTTTGAACAAGCTCTGGGAGATGGTGAAGACCAGGGAAGCCTGGCATGCTGCAGTCCATGCGTTTGCAAAGGGTTGGACATGACTGAGTGGCTGAACAACAACAGCAATAGATAATGAAACTGAATTCAAGCTAGCTCAAGCAAAGGGAAAGAATGTATGTACTCTAGAAATTTGAAGGACCAAGGGCAAGTCCTTCTCTCCAATAATTTCATCAGAGATCCTAAGATTGGGTTTCAGTGGACCCTTTGAGGTTATATGTTCATCTCTGACCTATCATTGTAGCCACAGCAATGCACTGTGTTGTTGGACAGGCTTGTGATACGGAGGTGTGATGATGATGATACACATGTGAGGGTAGTCCTACCAAACCAAATGAACTTAAGGGGAGAAACAGGTGGTTCTCTGAAGGAAGATAAAGGTGATGGTAACAAAGGAAGAGAGGATGGAGATGCACAGGCAAAAGCAAGAGATGGGTGTCCCACTTCTGAGCCCAGGCGGTTACTTCATTTCTGAGCCAAAAGGATTACTCCATACGCACCTCAGCTACCAATGAGTGATACAGTCTTCCCAAGACAGAAGATAACTGAAACATAACTGCTCCTAGGAGAACCTTCTCAACCTCATGGGAAACCAGAAGCTGTCTTCAAAATTATTTTATTTCTAGTGAAAATCATCACAAACTGTTTATCTTTCACTTTTCATTTATACAGACTTTGACTCTAAAAACGTACTTTATATGTTTAAATTGGATAGTACATCTACATCTCTAACTCCCTACTTGATGACTACATATATTCTCTCTATATCAGGATGAGGTAAATGAAAAAGAAATTAGTGGGTGCTATTTCAGATGTGGATGGTACAGAGATCAGCAGAAAAAGCTAGAAACAAACATAAAGCAACCCATGATTACTCATCGTAAAGCTAACCACCAAACAATGAGACTCCATGGGGCTAAAATTATGAAATATTTATAGACCAGTTCATTTTGTTTGCCACTGCAAACTAGTTTTCATTTTTTACATTTCTCTCTTTGCTTCTCTAGAAGCCATGGAAACAGCCTCCTCCTTTTTTTCTTCTATGCAAATGGGTTCACCTCAGCATTTGCTGACCTTTTCTTGGCATATTCTCTGTGACTGTGGCCATGTCAATTGTAAAATAAACACAGAGGAGTTGATCATGAGTGCTTTCAGAAGATAATGATGTCACCGTGAATCAATGATTGCACAATCACCCTGTAGAATTTTAAAATACACAGATCAATGACAGTTTTCTACCTTAAAATAATTATGTTACTCAATGAGATTTTTGGAAAGAAAAAGAGTATGCTTCATTCTATAGACCTATTTTTCCAAAATTTGACTGCAGATTCCACTTTTGTAAACTGAATCATTGGTTAAGGGGGAGGGTAACTCAAAAAAGTTTTCAGTGAATCATGGATTATTTCTAATTTTAAAAGAAAAAAAAACTTCTGAGCTATCTTAGGTAAGATACCTTATATGTCTTATTTCTTAACTTTCTCCATGTGTAGATCTGGAAACTCAGATATATAGTGAGAAAGAACTTATCTAATGTACACTTAGAGTGAGTTTCTTCTGTGATTTGTACATATATGTGTACACATATACATGAGTGTTTATGTATATTATGAATGTGTGCTAAGTTGCTTCAGTCATGTCCAACTCTTTGCAACCCTATGATTATAGCCCTCCAGGCTCCTCTGTCCATGGAATTTTGTAGGCAACAGAACCAGAGTGGGTTGCCATTTCCTCCTTCAGGGCATCTTCCCGATCCAGGGCTTTTTGAATGAAAAAGGTAACGGCTTAAAGCAGTGCCTTGCAACCCAGGGAAATTTTGTCCTCCAAAGATATTTGGCAATGTCTGGAGATACTTTCATTGTCATAACTTGGGGGAGGTATAATCGGCCTCCAGTTGGCAGAGGCTAGGGATGCTGGTAAACACCCTACAACACACAGGACAGCCCCCGCAGCAAAGAACGATCCAGTCCCAAATGTCAGTAAAGCCAAGGTTGAGAAACTCTGGTTCACATGAATCCAGTACTGCAGGTAACGACTCCCACAGAGATGACAAACCCTGTTCTTTGGCTTATTTTGCTGGCACTGTGTCCAAGTGTCACAGGAAGCCTGCATCTGAGAAGCCTTCTAACCCCCTTTTGTATTTATCCTCTGTTTCTTCCTTCCTCTGAAAATGAACTTCTCCTTTCTAGGGTCAACTCTCCACCAAGTCTTGAAAGTCTCTTAGGACTAATTTCAGCTGCCCAGGACTGGCTCACTACTATGTCTGAGTTTCAGTTAATCCCTTATCTCAAATTTATATTATTCCCCTTAGGCCCATGGAGACATTTTCCTGCCACAATCCACTCTTGGCTTTGGAGCCAAATTCCCCATATTCAGCTCCCAGATCTGTCACATTAATGCTTTGTGATTCAGGGAAATTCATTCCTTTTTGGCTGCAGCCTTCCATTTATAGAATGTGGGGCATTTGAGGGCTGGGGTTGGTCTTTTTTTGATTATCATTTCTAGTGACTAGAGAGTGCCTAAAATATGGTTGGTGTTCAATAATATTTGCTTGATTAAATAAATAAGTGAAGGTGGTTGTGAAGTTGGAAGTAAATTGCGAATGTAAAGAACTTAACATAGTGTGTGGCACAAAATATTCTCTCAATCAATATTAGTGAATATGTATATATATATATATATGTTTACTTTTTACATCTGGAAACATAATTTCTAGGCACAATGCAACATGTTAGAACTTACCATCTTGATTAATAGGGCATCTCCACATTTTCTGACAGCAATAGTACATGTCGTAAACATTGCTGGTTGTCCAGTTAGTCTGCTGCTAAGTCACTTCAGTCGTGTCTGACTCTGTGCGACCCCATAGACAGCAGCCCATCAGGCTCCCCATCCCTGGGATTCTCCAGGCAAGAACACTGGAGTGGGCTGCCATTTTCTTCTCCAATGCATGAAAGTGAAAAGTGAAAGTGAAGTCGCTCAGTCATGTCTGACTCTCAGCAACCCCATGGACTGCAGCCTTCCAGGCTTCTCTGTCCAGGGGTTTTCCAGGCAAGAGTACTGGAGTGGGGTGCCATATTCCTCTTATTTTTATTCCTAATAGAAACCACATTCTGGTCAAGTATTCACCACTGTACATGTCTCCTGACTTAGGGGAATGAAATCCAAGATGAGGCTCTGGGGGTGAATCAGAATCAATCACAAGTCATCTGTTCCCGTGCCCCATGGCCCCATGCCCCAGGATTCTGATTGGTCTCACAAGTAAGGTTGATCCAATCTGAATGAAGGAAATATTTACATTTCATGCTTGGAGGTGTGGCTTTTCCCTCTCATTAGATGGTTGAGAATAAAGCAGCAGGCAGCTCCATTCGCCACTGACAGCCTTGTGGTAATCACAAGGTACTCCAGAATCAGGGCTAAATCTTTCCCTAATGGCTCCATGTGTGAAGAATCCTCCTGCAGTGCAGGAGACACAGGAAATGCGGGTTCCATCCCTGGGTTGAAGAGATCCCCTGGAGGAGGAAATGGCAATCCATTCTAGTATTCTTGCCTGGAAAATCCCAGGGATAGGAAAGCCTGGTGGGTTACAATCCAAAGGGTCGAAAAGAGTCGGACACGACTGAGTGACTAAGCATAACACAGCCTGAGGAAGACAGAGCAGAGAGATGTAGGGAGTCAGGTGTGTGAGTGATGGCATCTTTGACCGGCTGATAGTTTCACCCCTTCCTGTTATGTCATATAACACATTTCCTTACTGTTTAAGTCATTTAGGATGGGCTTCTTTGTACCTTTTAGCCAGAAGCATCCTATTTAATATACTACAAAATTATTTAGGAGGTAATACTTAAAGTGTCTTCTTCAAATAATAATATAATTGATAGCCAATGATTACTCATCACTGTGTGCCAAACCATATCTTTAACTATTTTACTTCTTTACTCTTCTTAACAATCTTATGAGATAGAGACTATTATTAACCTCATTTTTTCTGATGAGGAAATCTATGTCCAGTTCAGTTCAGTTCAGTCACTCAGTCGTGTCTGACTCTTTGCGACCCCAAGAACTGCAGCATGCCAGGCCTCCCTGTCCATCACCAACTCCCGGAGTCCACCCAAACCCATATCCATTGAGTCAGTGATGCCATCCAACCATCTCATCCTCTGTTGTCCCCTTCTCCTCCTACCCTCAATCTTTCCCAGCATCAGGGTCTTTTCAAATGAGTCAGCTCTTTGCATCAGGTGGTCAAATTATTGGAGCTTCAGCCTCAAAATCAGTCCTTCCAATGAACACCCAGGACTGATCTCCTTTAGGATGGACTGGTTGGATCTCCTTGCAGTCCAAGGGACTCTCAAGAGTCTTCTCCAACACCACAGTTCAAAAGCATCAATTCTTTGGCACTCAGTTCTCTTTATAGTCCAATTCTCACATCAATACATGACCACTGGAAAAACCATAGCCTTGACTAGCTAGACCTTTGTTGACAATGTCTCTACTTTTTAATATGCTGTCTAGGTTGGTTATAACTTTCCTTCCAAGGAGTAAGCATCTTTTAATTTCCTGGCTGCAGTCATCATCTGCAGTGATTTTGGAGCCCACAAAAATAAAGTCAGCCACCGTTTCCACTGTTTTCCCATCTATTTGCCAAGAAGTGATAGGACCAGATGCCATGATCTTTGTTTTCTGAATGTTGAGTTTTAAGCCAACTTTTTCACTCTCCTCTTTCACTTTCATCAAGAGACTCTTTAGTTCTTCTTCACTTTCTGCCAAAAGGGTGATATCATCTGCATATCTGAGGTTATTGATATTTTTCCTGGCAATCTTGATTCCAGCTTGTGCTTCTTTCAGCCCAGCGGTTCTCATGATGTACTCTGCATATAAGTTAAATAAGCAGGGTGACAATATACAGCGTTGACGTACTCCTTTTCCTATTTGGAACCAGTCTGTTGTTCCATGACCAGTTCTAACTGTTGCTTCCTGACCTGCATACAGATTTCTCAAGGGGCAGGTCATATGTCAAAGTGACACATACATACAACACTCCAAACTGGGCCAGTGGGAGAACTGAGATTTAAACACAGGCAGTGTGGCTCTGGAGCCAAAATTATACTTAGCCATAAAATCTAACCATTAAACTATAGAGTATTTACTGCTCTGAAGTTTCACAATGAGAAGAAAGAAAAAATCATCCCTTTTGAAAATGATTTGTTCAATCATTCATCAAATATTTATAGGACCCTTATGTGTCAGCCACTGCGCCAGGTGCTGGAGACACAATAGTGAATATCTTCTTGTCTAGTAGGAAAATAGACAAATCAACAGCATTTACTGTGCTGAGTGCCAAGACTTTCACAAGGGAAAACACACTGTCCGCTGCATAGCAGCATCTAGACGTGGTGCCAGTGTATAATGAGTAGATGGCCAGATGAAGAGGAAAGCCCAAAGGAAGCCGAGAAAGCATGATAAGGGGTGGTCCCAGGGAGGAGAGCTCTATGAGGAAAGGAGGACTGCTGTCAGAGACCGCAGAGCAGTCACCTCAGAAAATAAGCACACAGTGTTCAGTCAATTTAAAACGAAGCTTTTTGATGTCCTCATTAGAGCAGTGTCAGTGGAGCCAGTTGGGGTGTGGAGAAGCAACCTGTGGGTAAGCCACCAAACTCTCTGTGGGGCTTACTCACATTCAGGAAGTCACGGTTATTAGAGATGATGCAAAGATTGAGAAATTACTGGGCAAAAGAAAGTTCAAGTGGGTTTTTAGCCCTTTATTCTGCTTTGTGTGCATGCCTGCTAAGTTGCTTCAGTCATGTCCATGGACTTTGCAATGCCATGGGCTGTAGCCCACCAGACTCCTCCATCCATGGGCATTTCCCAGGCAAGAATACTGGAGTGGGTTGCCATTGCCTTCTCCATTCCTCTGCTTTACTCATTCTTAACAGGATGTTCTGTAACTTGAAATGATGTCATTTGTGTGCTTATTTGTCATCTGTCTCTCCTCCAGAATGAATACACCATGAAGGCTGAAACTTTGTCTCATTCATTCCTGCATCTTCAGAGATTGGCACAAAGTTGCCATTCCAAAACTACTGGTTGAATAAGGGGTTGAAAGAATCTGCTGAAACTATATAAAGGGAAAAAATAAAGAAAAATAGGAATAATGAGTTGAGCTATAGAAACATGAGTCCAGACTGTTTACAAAACTAATGATAGATGAGTGTTCAAATAAAAAGGAAGTTGTGAGGATGACTCTAAGACATCTCCTATGGTCAGTCACTCAGACTTGTAATTTAAGTGGACATCAACAATGCCCAGAGACGGTGAATATTTCAAAATGAGTCTTCTCATCTAAAAGTCTCCTGTAAATTTCTTTTAATTTATCTGTGCTGGTCTTCATTGCCGAGTGGGCTTCTCTCTAGCTGCGGCAAGCAGGGCTCACCCTCCAGTTGCTGTGCAGTGGCTGCTTGTCGCGGCGGCTTCTCTGTTGAGCACGGGCTCTGGGGCATGTGGGCTTCAATACTGCTTCACGCAGCCTCAGTAGCTGCAGTTCCCATCTCTAGAGCACAGGCTCAGTAGTTGTGATGCAGGAGTTCAAACCCGTGTTTCCTGCACAGGCAGGCAGATTCTTCACCATTGAGCTACCAGGGAAGTCCCTCCTATAGACTTTAATGAGGAAGTTTTATCACCAATTAGATCCTAGACTGCAAAGTAATCAGCCTAGGGAAAAAAAAAGAAGTGTGTTTGTTTGTAAGTATAGGTACATATATTTTTTCATGATTTTAATCAAGTAAGAGAGAGAAAGTTATCTAATTTTGAAGCTTGCATATCAGAATCCTGCATTTTTATTGAAGGCAATATCATATATAATATGCAATATCTACACCAAAGACCTGTTTGGCTATACTGTGGGAAGAATCATCAAGAATTTCTACTGAATCATGTTTAGGGGAAACAAACACTGAAGTGGCAACCCCCCCCCCAAATACATTCCTTTGCCTAATTTGCTTTTATCTCTACTTTAACTTTCTTTGTTAGCTGTTTTAGCAGAAATTAAACATACAATAATTTTAAATGAAATATTTCATAATTTTTACCAGGCCTAATTCTGCCAGTGGCACAGTACGGTAGATATGCATTCAATTTAGGTATTGATTTCTGGTCTCCAAACCCTGTGATTACAGTGGTAATGATGGAATGCAGAGATAGGGAACAAAGAAGGTTTTTCAAATGTTATGGACATCATTCTCCACGATTGCAGAGGAAATTAAGAAGGAAAGAGTTCCATTTAACATATCTTAGTGGTATAAGTAAAAAGCAAAACTCATAAAGTTAGAATGACTTGGGAAAATTCATTTGTCCTTGAACAGATTCTACAAGTATAAGTGTGAAATTTTTGATAATATTCCAGATTGCCCTGGCTGGCAAATTAGTCTGTTTAGGGTAACTTAAATTGCAGAAATAAATATATCATCAAATCTCAATGGCTTTTAATCAGAAAAGCCTATTTCTAATTCTTAGAGTAAATTTTAGAGAATTCTATCTCCAGGAAGGCAAAGTAGGTCCCTAATTGACCACTTTTCTGGCAGATAATAAGGTTGATGTCTGAACAAGATACATAAAAAAGCAACCACCCGGAGAGTAAGCAAAAGCAGGCAGATTTCAGTAGGGAATCAAAATGAGGAAGAAGGCTCATCAGAGCACAAGTTTCCCTTTTTGAGGCTTCATCTGACATCAGGCTGCAGTCACAGCATGGGTGGCCTAAAATTCCACTGGAAAATCTGCTGTCTTTCTGGCCTGAAAAACCAAAGGTTCTGGTGCTAGAAAGTGAGGAGGGAATCTCAGAAGAGAAAGAGCCCGTGTACAGGTGCCTCAAATTCTGGGCATACACTTTGCCAAAGTCTCTGAGGTCTAAACAGTGCATGCAGGGAGCAGACTTGAAATAGTCTGGAGAAAGGCTAAGAGAAGAAAATTGAAATCTGAGCTACTGTCTTCATAGGCAAGAGAGTTCAGAGTCTTAGTCTGTCCAAGTTCACTGCCTGCCAAAGCAAAACCGTCAACTGTCTTAGTAAGAATATTAGACGATCAAGAACTTCCACAACATAACCAGATGAAGACAGGAAAGGGAAACAGATGACCAAAAGGCACAGGGGAAACAGAAAAAAAATACTAAAATGCTATAACTAAATGAAATCATATAGATAACTACATTAAACATTAATGGATAAATAGTCCCTTCAAATGGCAGAGATGATCACATCTGGTTCTGGCTCATCCTTCTGTGACCTAAGCTAGAGGAAGAACTTTTTAAAACATAGCTTCTATGTTGGTAGATGGAAAGGAGCAAGGAGAAAAGTACATGATGATTCACAGATTCTGCTCAGATGTAACAGACGTCATTTTCACTAACATTTTAATGGCTAAGGCAAGCCACAGCACCAAATTTGGCTTCAGTAGGGCAGGAATTGTGATTTACTCATAGGGAGGGGAAGCTAATGTTGTAAAATAAATAATAAAATCTACTCATGAAGAACATGTTTACTGTGATAGGAGTATCTTAGGGTCAATGACTCCTACCTAATGAGAATGTTCTTAGAGCATAAAATCTCTTGATAAGTCCAGCATTACCTATGTGCTCACAGATGCCTCAGTGGCCAGCTTACCCACTGGATCTCTACCCCTTTCTCAGAGACTCCTTCTTTTGCTAAGTGGACCACACAAAACCACTTCTGTGTCCACAGCTAATTCGAGAGCCTGTGGATACCTGGCCAGTGATGGGGCATTCAGATTTTCAAATCTGGTCTGTCTTGTTAGGTACATAAACTGTGAGAACAAAGCCAGGGCTGAAACCGCAGGTGTCTGGCCCTTTTAAAGGTGGAGAGAGAAAGTCCAACAACAGAGAGAAGCTCTGTATTCTTGATGTAACCTTCCTCACGTTTGCTAATTTCTATAGCCTAAGTTCCTTTTCAATTCAAGTAGGTGGCTCAGTGGTAAAGGATCCACCTGCTAAGCAGGAGATGTGGGTTCAATCCCTGGGTCAGGAAGATCTCCTGGAGAAAGAAATGGCAACCCACTTCAATATCCTTGCCTGGGACATGCCATGGACAGAGGAGCCTGGCAGGGTGCAGTCTATGGGGTGGCAAAGAGTCAGACACGACCTAGCAACTGAGCACACACACACAGCTTAAGCCAGTTTGAGGGGATTTGCATCACTCCAAGGACACAATTTACCTGATAGTCGACAAAAACGATTTAGAGATTCATTTAGACTAAAATGTGAATGTTATCCCTGAAGCTGTATAATGCTGTGGACCTAGTTTTCATTCCAACAGCAAGAGTCTTTTCTTCTCATGGAAGATACATAGAAGGAGAGCTAGAGACATCATTCTGGCAATAACAACAGCAATTTTGCTGAGCATACTGAAACAAAAGAAGCCTCCAGTTTGTGCTTGAACTGTACAGCACCATATTTGGAAGAGGTTAGTTAGTGGGCTTCCTTGGTAGCTCAGACAGTAAAGAATATGTTTGCAATGCAGGAGACTGCGGTTTAATAGCGAGAATTACAGAAATACTATGGATGAAGACTGAAGTGTGAACTTTGACTAATTATAGACAGAAAGAAGTTTTTGCAATTTTGGTATAAAATTTGTAAGAGCTGATTCTGATATAGACATATAGCATTTATAGTTATTTGATTATGAGTTTTTCTTTTCAAAAATCCTTGGTCTCCCGCACTGCAGGTGGATTCTTTACCAGCTGAGCCACAAGGGAAGCCCAAGAATACTGGAGTGGTAACCTATCTCCTCTCCAGCAGATCTTCCTGACCCAGGAATTAAACCAGGGTCTCCTGCATTGCAGGCGGACTCTTTACCAACTGAGCTATCAAGGAAGCCCTTTCCAAACATGAAAGAGTATAATCCAGTACATGCTTTATGTATACAGGTAGCTTTCATTGACTAATTTATCTTCATGTCTTATTCCTGGTAGGAAATTACATATCACATAGTCTTAGTTCCTTGATTTACCTTCAAAACATGCATAAGCATAGCTCTATTAATTTCATTTTACAGACTTGTCTTTTTATACAGTGTAATATCTAAATATAAGTTTAAAGTCTCATATATTTTAGGAATTTTTGCCTTCTTCTGTCACATAATTTAGAACTGTGCCATATAATCTTTTCTCATACAATTCAAAACAGTAGTACAAGATGTATAGACAAAGGCTCTCCTGCTGTTTTAAACACCATTTAGCAAGTTTTATAGCTGAAGGGTTTGTAGATCTAACTATTACTTATTATGGTGAGTATATGAATATGTTTTATAAGCCAAAAGATGCTTCTATAGCCAGGCACAGCATGAAACTTTCAAAAGCTAGTTCTAAGCCTCTTGCTTTTAATTCTGTTCTAGCATTTTGTGGAAGCATTAGAGTACAGTAAATTCTCAATTACTTAGATTCACAGAGAGAAATGTACACCAAACAAAGTACCCCAATCATTCCTAGTTGGCTTTGGTTTTCATTTTAATACTTAGAATGTGTTGTGATATTAAAAATTATTTTTATATTATCAAGTATTCTCTGTTCACTTACTTTCATATCTTATGCCAGTGAGGACTAGATAAACTGTTTCAGATATGAACTTTTTTTTTTTAGATCATGTCATCCTCACCTGCATTCTGCTTAGAAATAAAAAAAGACACCAACAACACTTCTTAGCATGTCCTTTTTCATGATGTGTTAGCCGGCTGTCTTGGACTTCTGTTGAAAATTATAGCAACAAAGTAGATCTGTTGATAAATGAGCTTGACCAACTTTTAAAGTTAAAAGCACCATATCAATGTAAAGTGTTGCTATTGCCAATAATTAAAAAGACCAGAATCACCAGCTAAGGCTAAATTCAATCTGTTACCCAATGGAACAAATTGCAAAAATATTCCCTCATAGCTCTTTTGAACTCTGAAGCTTCTTTTTGGAAATAGCTTTGCACATAAAAGGAAATTGTTTGTGAATGCTAGCTAATTTGGTTTTCCCTGATGGTTCTAGAACTGGTTTGAATGCCTTTAGTTGTACCCTCTGATAAGCTTCATTCAATGATCAGAGTCCTATGTACTGGAGAGACCTGACTGGATTTGCTTAATCTGTAATGTGCTCCACTGAGGGCGGGGAGAGGTGCTGAAAGTCCATTATCAAACACCTAGTGCCCTGGTCTCTTTCAGAAAAGTATTTCTTCTTCTCAAAAACCACAGCTGGTCTTCTCAAAACCTTGTCTAATTTAACTTAAGATGCTAACCTTTTTCCCCTTTGCCAAGCAGAAAAGTGAAAGTCACTCACTTGTGTCCAACTCTTTGTGACCCCATGGACTATAACAGTTCATGGAATTCTCTAGACTGGAATACTGGAGTGCCTTTCCCTTCTCCAGGGGATCTTCCCAATTCAGGGCTCAAACCTAGGTCTCCTGCATTGCAGGCAGATTCTTTACCAGCTGAGCCACAAGCAAAGTCCAGTAATACTGCAGTGAGTAGCCTATCTCTTCACCAGCAGATCTTCCCGACGCAGGAATTGAACCAGGGTCTCCTGCTTTGCAGATGGATTGCTTACCAACTGAGCTATCAGGAAAGCTTGCCAGGTAAGCCTCATACTAAGAGGGCTTGATGGTCTCCATGTTCTTTGAGGCCTAGTTGGCTTTTGTCTACAGTGTTGTGAGTTATCTTCACTAAAGGAGTTCCACAGTTCAAGTCAGGCAAGAATTACAAATAGTGATGGGCAAAATTCATCTTGCTTTATTATTTAGCATTTAGTATCTCTCAAAAACTTGGGAAGGACTGTGAAATAGCCATGTAATTATTTCTATGTCACCTAGCCCTGTGGGTATGCTGAACACAAATCACTCCACTCAGAACCAGTCTTTTAACCTTTTAACCTTAAATTACGCTATGGCATTTACTTGAGGAGAAGGAGTTGGGGAGGGCATTAAATTCTGACTCTGTCACAGATTCACTGGCATGACCTTGGGCAAGGCACTTCTCTCCCTTAGGCTCAATTTTCTTGTTTGGAAAATGAGGCTCATGTGGCGTTTATGAAGAATAAATGAGATCCTATTTGAAGTGCTGAAGAATATGTAGGAAGGGCTTAATATCCTCTGGTGTATTAGGCAAGGTTTCAAGGGAAATAGAGCCAGTAGAATATATGTATATATTGTATCTCAATGTATGTACATATTGCATGTGTATGTTGATCATGAGATTGTGTCTAAGGAATTGGCTTACATGTTTGCAGAAGCTAGCAAATCCAAAAGTCTATAGAGTAGTATGTGCTCAATTATGTTCAACTCTTTGCGACCCCATGAACTGTAACCTGGCAGGCTCCTCTGTCCATGGGATTTTCCAGCAAGAATACTGGAGTGGGTTCCTTCTCCAGGGGTAGGGTAGAATAGCAGGCTAGAGATCCAGAGAAATTTTACAGGTACAGTCCAAAGGCAGTCTGCTAGCAGAATTTCTCCTCCCTGGAGGAGGTCAGTCTTTCTCTATTCAGTTCAGTTCAGTTCAGTTCAGTCGCTCAGTCATGTCCGACTCTTTGCGACCCCATGAATCGCTGAGGCCTTCAAATGTTTAGATGAGACTCCTCTACTTTGTGAATAATCTGCTTTACTCAAGGTCTATTGATTTAAATATTAATCTCATCAAAAATACCTTCACATCTAGAATAATGTTTGACCAAATAATTTGGGCACCAGGTTTAGCCAAGTTTACATACAGAATAAGCCACCACATACAACGAGGAGAATATGGTGCCTTGGGGATGCCACTTTGGCAAGTACTTTAAATGTATTAATGTAGTTTTTCCTTCAACACAATCCTTTGAGGCAGGTACTGTTATTATGCCCATTGTACAGATGAGAATACTTGAACACAGAGAGGCTGTATAACCTGTCCAAGGTCAAAAAGCCAGGAATCCGAGCTCTTAATGACTGTGCCAGACCACCTGGGAACAGAGCCACATGAGGGTGGCACTGCCATACCTGGCCCAAGGCTATGTGAATATTTGTTCAATGGATATCCAAATGGCTCACTCCTCTAACCTTGTGGATTGCTTTAGGCAATCAGATACTTTCTCTGAATTGATTGAAAGTGAAAATGAAAGTCGGTCAGTCGTGTCCGACTCTGTGACCCCATGGACTATCCAGTCCATAGAATTCTCCAGGCCAGAATACTGGAGTGGGTAGCCTTTCCCCTCTCCAGGGGATCTTCCCAACCCAGGGATCCCAGGTTTCCCACATGGCAGGCAGAGTCTTTACCAACTGAGCTATGAGGGAAGCCCCTGAATCGATCAGCTATATTGCCTTTGGTTTTCTCCTGTGGATGAAAACTCAAAATGATATATTCTTCCATGTCTGAGATAAATTCCAGCAGTTAGTGACAATGTGCTGATTTAATGAATTTATTTGCATAGTATGTGAACTCATATGTACATATAGACTTTTGAGGAAACCATACATGTTTTCAGGTTGACTTGCATATGCTAAGGGAAGGGCCCAGGTAGGGAAAAAATCTGGAATTACTGAAAAGTTTTTACCCATCAATATACAAGTTTTGCTCAAGCACTCCTAATATATGTATGTTTATTTATAAATTACATCACATGCTATTGCATTGATGGATAAAGTCATTATAATCACCACAAAGAATGAACTTTAAAAGAATGATATAAAAAACAAATGTTAATGAAATTCTGTCTTCTTTTTTCTCTTCTCACAACTCACTGGCTCACTATTTTGTTTTCAACTGAGTAAAGAATCTCAGGTAATTAGAAATGTATCCATTTATACAACTTAGTAAGTAATGAGTTGGCTCTCCCCACCAACTTCACATATCCAATGAGATAACAGGGTTCAGCAGGAGAGAACAGAGCGGATTAGATGGGTGCTATGTGAACATCTTCGACACTGTGTGGTGCTTGTTTTTGTGACAAGACATGCACTATTGCATAGATGTTAAGAGCACTGACTCTAGAGGCAGGCACTTGAGTGCAAATCTCAGTTCAATCTAGCTGTGATGGAAATTATGGAATTGTTTTGTGGAGTAAGGGGCTTCCCTTGTGGCTCAGCAGGTGAAGCACCGGCCCACAATGTGGGAGACCCGGGTTCAATTCCTGGGCTGGGAAGATCCCCTGGAGAAGGAAATGGCAACCCACTCCAGTACCTTGCTGGGAAAATCCCATGGACAGAGAAGTCTGGTAGGCTACAGTCCATGGGGTCGCAAAGAGTCGGACACGATTGAGCAACTTACACTTTACACTTTGTGGAGTAAAGTAATTAAAAAAAAGAAAAACTAACATCATGGTTTGTAGTAAGCATTATATAAATGTTACTGGGCTTGATCACAAAGGCCCAATAAACATTAACTGTAAAAACCAATATAATGACATATGCTGAGGTCATTAGGCTTCCACCCCTATTACCTGTTTACCCAAAATACCATACAACAAATGTTTAGAATGATGACTTTGAAATACCACCCCAGGATTATGTTGTCTGTGTACCCATCACAATTTTTTTTTAACCATATCTACATAGCACCTGTAATATTATTTATTTAGTATTTGTCTTTAAATATAGTTGGGCCTAAAACCTAGGACTACTTCATTATTTTTGAGAGGAGTAAAATCACATTTTGTTATCAGTTCAGTTCAGTTCAGTCGCTCAGTCGTGTCCGACTCTTTGCAACCCCATGAATCGCAGCACACTAGGCATCCCTGTCCATTACCAACTCCCGGAGTTCACTGAAACTCACGTCCATCAAGTCAGTGATGCCATCCAGCCATCTCATCTTCTGTCGTTCTCTTCTCTTCCGGCCCCCAATCCCTCCCAGAATCAGAGTCTTTTCCAATGAGTCAACTCTTCGCATGAGGTGGCCAAAGTACTGGAGTTTCAGCCTCAGCATCAGTCCTTCCAATGAACATCCAGGACTGATCTCCTTTAGAAAGGACTGGTTGGATCTCCTTGCAGTCCAAGGGACTCTCAAGAGTCTTCTCCAATACCACAGTTCAAAAGCATCAATTCTTCGGCACTCAGCTTTCTTCACAGTCCAACTCTCACATTCATACATGACTACTGGAAAACCCATAGCCTTGATTAGACGGACCTTTGCTGGCAAAGTAATGTCTCTGCTTTTTGATATGCTATCTAGGTTGGTCATAACTTTCCTTCCAAGGAGTAAGCGTCTTTTAATTTCATGGCTGCAGTCACCATCTGAAATGATTTTGGAGCCCCCAAAAATAAAGTTTCACACCGTTTCCACTGTTTCCCCAACTATTTCCCATGAAGTGATGGGACCGGATGCCATGATCTTTGTTTTCTGAATGTTGAGCTTTAAGCCAACTTTTTCACTCTCCTCTTTCACTTTCATCAAGAGGCTTTTTAGCTCCTCTTCACTTTCTGCCATAAGGGTGGTGTCATCTGCATATCTGAGGTTATTGATATTTCTCCCAGCAATCTTGATTCCAGCTTGTGTTTC